>CAJHQP010001541.1:0-111509 GCA_905132765.1 Moricandia arvensis
GGAAATCGGCTAATTCATACATGAACAGAGGGCCGCGGTCCCGATCAGTACATACACTCGTACCTTGTGCTAAAACATACATGAACACCTCTTAAATTCAAACTTCATACACGAACATACATTTTTAGGTATACACATACTTTGACGGTAGCTCCGTTAATCAACTCGTTACGGTGGCTTATGTGGATTTAACGGTGAGCATACGTGGATTGACAGAGTTATCACGTGGAAATTAGACATGGGTTAGTAGAAAACGGCGTCGTTTTAGGTTAAATTAAACGACGTCGTTTTAAGTTTTGAGAACCAAAAACCTATCTTCCTCCTTGTTGAAGTCGCGACGGCAAAGAGAAGAATCAAAGTTTCAGAGAGAGAGAGATAGCGAGAGGAGAAAGACGAGACTGAGAGAGAGAAGCGGTAATGTCTAGCTCATCAAACCCGAATTCCACTTATGGTACAGGTAAAAACTGTCGATTTTGTCTCCAATCAATTTTTGGGTGTATAATTAAGATGCTAAATTGAGTTAGAATCGAGCAGCTATGAGCGGAAATTGGAATCATCGTAGGATTAAAAGAGAAAGAGGGTTTCCTAGTTTCTGTAAGAAGTGTGGAGAAACCCCTGAGATTTTTACATCGAAAACTGCTAAGAACCCAGGAAGACTTTTCCATGGTTGTCCTAATGGTAGCGAGGAGGTAAAAAAATCTGACTTTGTTTTGTTTTAGTGTCTGTTCTAAGGTTAGTTGATTTGACTTTGTTTGGTTTGTTTTTCTAGGTGTTAACGTGAACGGCTTATTTTGGGTTTGTGTTGTGTAATAGCTTAAGAAATTTGTTGCAAGACTTGTTCTGTGTAATAACTAAGTTTGTTGCAAGACTCTTAATTGTTTTGAAACACAAGATTATCATAACATAAGAAGTTTCACAAAAGAAATTGTCATAACATAACATCATAAGTCATAATATAAGCTGCTTCCTAATTGAAAATACACCTAAAGCACTAACTTAGAAAAAGAGGAAGGACCTACTGAAAAAGAAATTGTCATAACATAACATCATAAGTCATAAGATATGTTCATGAGATAGACCTACTGAAACAAACAAAACAACAACTATATGTGTTTACTAGCCTTTATTCATTATCCAGAGATGTTTGTGTTGGCTGACTCGGCCCTTCTCCATAATCCATTGTCATCGATTCAACTTGGCAAGCATGTTTTTTCTTCCTCGGATAAACCTTCCTAGGCTTATTAGGAGCTCCAGCATTGGGACAATGTAGCGCGTTGTGGCCAGGAAAACTACATCGATTGCAATGGATAACCTTCAAGTGTCTGGATACTTTCTTCCCTTTAGTAGGAGACTCAGTAATAGACTTCTTCCTTTTTTGTGGCTTCTTCTTCCTGCCCTTATCATTGTTTCTTGGTGGCGGTTTAATTTGGGATCCAGAGGTTTCCTTCCAAAATTTCATACCTTCTACTGGAGTGATTGAATCACTATACTGCTTTTTCCAAGTAGTAGTGAGGTAACAATCTGCGACATAATCCTCAGCATTGTATTTTTTATCTACAAACACCTTTAGTGCATGACGACAAGGAATTCCAGTGACATCCCATTTTCTGCAGCTACACGTCCTTTTCTCAATGTTGACAGTGTATGAAGTCCCTTTTTCATCAACTTCAGAAACTCCATTTGGTCCAGGAGTTCTTTTCTTACACCATTTGCTGCGTGCTTCACCCTCCTCAGCTAAGGTTGCCGCAACCTTTTTACTGAATCTGGCCTTATACTTTGTCAACTTGTTCTTCCTCACTTCAATTCTAACCATTGCTTGTCTTCTCATAGTCTCCAACATCTCCACCAGTGGGAGAGACCTAGCCTTTTCAAGACCACTGTTATAAGACTCAGAAAAATTGTTCAGCCCATCTTCACAAATTGGAGTAGTACTGAAGAAAGCACGACTACATGTTGTGGGCTCCCTAGCCATCAAGTCGTTGTAGACTTGATGGTCAAATTTCTCGAGCTTCTATTTGATCATCATTCTCTTCTGGTTCATCAACAAATTCAGCAACAATTTCTTCAACCCGTCTATCTCGACGATTTGCTTCATTTGGCTCCTCCTCCTCCTCATGATTACCAGCTCTCTCTCCGATCTCAACATCATTATCTCCTGAATTTTCACTCCCCTCTTGCTCAATGCTTACATCTTCATGCTCGAGATAGACTTCAACAGTTCTTGTCCAATATGCAGCAGTACACATTGTCTGAAAATTGGTACTACCATCACATAACACCTTAAGATCATCCAAGTTTTCAAATGGCAGCTTGTACCAAACACGTTGATGATACATATCGACAATCTCAGCTGAGCTTATTCCAGCAAACAGAGCTGGAGGGTCCGCTTGAAGGATATGAATTTTTCCTCCAACATAGTAAAGTACTCCTTCCATATGTTCAAACTTCCCATCATAGTTTATGATGAAGGAAATATCGTTATCCACACTGAAACAAAAGAAGAATATGTCAATTTGTTTGAATAATAACAATACCAATTCGTTCACGCAATTCATCGAACATGTGGTGTGCATAATATTTTCTTCATATTTATTCAAGTAAACCACCATTAATCGACCTCCCTAATCTATAAGTATGTATATCCTACCATAATATCTTCTACTCTAACCCAAATCTCTTCTTACTGAAAAAATCATGAAAATCTTAAACCCAATTTCAAGCAAAATATATTACAGAGATTTTAAGAGAATTTCAATTGTTTACCTCATTTTATCACTCGTCAATCTCCCAACAAACCAATTGCTTCGCCACTACTTGATTCGTTTTGCCACTTCTGATTTAGTTTTGCCCTACCCAACCTTCGATAAAGATAAAGCTTTTAACCCAACCATTTTTTTTCTTTTTCTTCAGTTTCTTGTAAAACGACGTCGTATGACCTTTCTTTTTTTTAAATGAAATTGTGACTATACCACGTCTTACTCTGTCAATCCACGTATGCTCACCGTTAAATCCACATAAGCCACCGTAACGAGTTGATTATCGGAGCTACCGTCAAAGTATGTGTATACCTATAATTGTATGTTCGTGTATGAAGTTTGAATTTAAGAGGTGTTCATGTATGTTTTAGCACAAGGTACGAGTGTATGTACTGATCGGGACCGCGGCCCTCTGTTCATGTATGAATTAGCCGATTTCCCTTATTTCATCCGATCTTTTTCTCCTCTTTTCAGTACTGTAAACAGTCTTATTATTCTTGATAAACTTCCAGCTCATCTTCTCTTATTTTGGACCTTACTGAAAAATAAAAAATTAAACATAAATTCAAACGAAGATATTCTGATTATCTTTGTTGTTATTGACTGTTAATAAACGTAACTTTTGTGATCATACGAATCTAATTGCTCATCACTAGTTTAAAGTATAAGCACCAATTTCAGCTTTTAATGAGAAAAGAGATAACAATGAGAAAAGAGAAAATCAATTTAACCCTAGATTTGAATGATGGAAACCGGCTACTTTTTTTTTTTTTTTTTTTGATTAACCAGGTGTTGGGCTTACGCCCCACCACCTAGGTCAGGTGCCAGCTTTTGTCTGTACCTTTTACGGCCCTGGACACACCTTTCCAAATCGTGGCCTAGAGATTTTGAACTCCTGACCTCTCGGCCAAAGAACTACCACTAGACTATCACGTATGTTTACCATTATAAACGTAGCTTTTATATACATTTATCATCTCGATGTTAAGTTGATACATAACATTTACAAATGCAATTACAACTACAAGATAGTAGTTTAGTGGTAATCAAATTTTGAAATAATCCATATTTGAAAACACTATATTACACTTCACATCATGGTCACGTAGATATAAATCATGTTTTAAGCATAATTTAAATTGTGTTAAAAAAGAAGAAGCATAATTTAAATATCCAGAGAGAAAATACATCCATGGATTATATTTTCCCTTGAAAATTATTATGTGTCATTCTACAGGTATAAATACCCTTCGGTTAATAAAAACATTTATAAATTCTTTGTTAATTTTTGTAAGTTCTTAATTCAAAATTTATTGGTAAAAATAAACGTAAGATATGATATATAGATTCTAAGTTACTATGGTTTACGTTTTTAGGTATGATTCTTAATATGAACACATTGTCTATGTTCTTTATCATCTTAATTTTGATTTTATTTCAACTTTTTGAAGGTTCATGAGCTTTGAACTCAAAAACTCATCGCTATATATTAAATATTTGTTATTCAAGATTTCATTATACTTGAATGTTAACACACCAAATTACATAATTTTATTGCACGGTAATCACATAAATAGATTAGATAATGACATACCGTCGAAATCTAGATTTGTGACTTCGATGAAACTTTTTTTTTGTCAGTTGCTCGTTTAATTAGACCAAGTTTGGTTAGACGAAATGTTTCTTTTATATATAAGTTTTCAATTGATACCAACTATGTTTTGTTGACGGTAAGTTTATTATTTATTTCAACAAAAAATCTCATGTGATTAGAAGTCCAACAACATCATTTTGTAATGCTTTCATGAATACCATAGGTCTATGAGCAGCATTCTGATAATTTCGTCATAATATATCACCATTTCTAGTTTTTTAAAAAACTATATGATAATAATTAGTTCAAACAAGATTTAAATTAGTATCACACAAGTAGCATATTCAATGGGAAATCAGAATGATACGTGTCATCTCAGTTGAAAATATGACAATGGATGCATGAGGGCAACCTCGTGGAACCGTATACAAAAGCGCACACATAAGCATAACGACCACCAAATTGTATTACCCTTTATGGCTTTTTAATTTAATTTTATTTTTCTTTATAATATTTTTTATAATTTCTATTACTAAAAGACTTAAAGGGGAACATGCAAATAGAAAATAATAGAAAACCATAGCCATATAATAATTTTCCAGTAAGTGTCAATAAAATCTTCTATATATTATTATATGAGAATCATGTGAATACATGTAGGATATTTTTCTAATATGCGTTAATTTATTATTTCAATTACTTCTATAAATTTAACCAAAATTATCTAAAATATATATATGATAAAATATTAAGATTATGGTGTGTATTTTAGCGTTAAATATTGTAACACTAAAAAGAAAAGTATTGTAGCACTATTTAAAATGAATATAAAAATACTCTAAACAAAATTAATATCTTAATTTGTTTGAATATTTGTAGATATAAAATATTTAGAATGAATCGATTTAGAACCAAATAGAACTGATCAAAAACTAAACCAAAGCTCAATAGATTTTCATATGAGTCCAAAACTCATATATCCAAAAAACTAAAACCCGATAAAAACCTATCTAAAGCTAGTCTTAATGTTCATGTTTGGTGAAAAATATTAAAGAAATTGTCAAAAATACTAATTCACTTGTACCACTTTTCAAAAATAACTTAATCACTTTTACTTTTGTTTTTAAATTGTAACTAGATGCTTTATATATATATATATATATATATATATATATATATATACTAAGCAATTTTTTGAGATTTAGGTGGAGACTATATATAAACTAAATGATTGTTATGTATTATAATATATATATATATATATATTAGATATTTTAATTTTTTAGAGTTATTATAAATAATTGATAAATTATAAAAATTAGATATACAAATTTATGAAATCAGACAAACTTGTGAACTTGCGTCTACATTGTTACTTGATTTAACCGATTTAAAACTGATTTTATTAGTGTAAAACGATTTAAATTGATTTGAACCACTTAATCAGTTTTTAAAAATTGTTTCAGCTATCACCAATTTACCATTTTGGCGACATAAACACCAATTTTTAGAACATGAGAAACTGGGAAGTGGGCTGAAATGTAGCGGGCTAAATTTATCGTTAGTGTTCCAATCACAAAGAGGTTTTCGCCCAGAACTATCTTTCATCGTGGGCTGAAAAATAACAAAAGCAGTCTCGTATGTAACTGGGTATCTATCTCAGTTGCGCCAAACACAGTAAAATTGCAAAAATGTGTCAATTGGAGGCAAATCCACCCGTAAAATTCATTGGTGGCTTTGTTAATGGAGGAGATGAGCTTGCCGTTGTCGAAGCTTGTGGATGAGATTTTCTCGAAATTGAAAGAGAAGATTGAGAGTGTTACGATAGCTTCTGTGAAGACCAATGTTGTCTTTGTCAGACAGAGAGTCAGTTACGGTGTGCCTAACGCAGACGCTGATGTTTTGGAAGATGATTCTGAATCTTTTCTCTGGTGCTGAGAGGTAACTCAATACTATTGTTTACAGAGCCAGTCCTATGAAATCCTTGACCAGAAGCAAATTTAAAAAATGGGTCGTTTTTGTGGGGTCTTGAACCCTGGTTGGGGGGGGGAGAAAAATTACAGTTTCCAGATTTCGCTACTAGATTAAATTCTCGTTATAATAAAATGGCCGGAAGTCACTGCTTCTTTGGCTTGGACCAAAGGTGGGCTCTGATTGTTTGTTTCTTTTCTTTCTTTTTTCTAAAATTAGTAATTGTGTGTATGGTTTCTATTAATGGTAATGGTTTTGCTTTGATTTAGTAGACGAGAGACATGAAGATGATGCCTAAATCTGTTCGTGGATTGCTCAAAGTTCGACGGACTTGTCGAAAGAAGATCCATGAGAGGATTACATCAGTTTCTGGTAAAATGTTTCTCTAATTACGTTATGAGATATTTGATGTTTCTTTCAAATTGTGAGACGCAATATATCAATAAAAGAATTGTGATCATCAATGCGGCTAGATGTGAAAACGTTCATGATCTGAAAAAGAAGACTTCCAATCATATATTCGTGTGATCATCAATTTCGTTGTCTGCTTAAATAAACAAAGAACTTGAGGCCCTTATGTCGTCTTACAACTGACTCGTGTCCAAGTAGTTATCCTAAAATTGATCCAAACTACTGAGCAGATTAACTCTCGAAAAAGAACACATGCGACCATCACAAGATCGGTTCAACCGTCCTCATTCATGAAAAGGAGGGGTCAGATACTCGTATACTCCAAGAAAAAAATTATTGGCATCAAAAAAACATTTTTGACAATGGAAAGTTAATTAAACTCTTATCGTCAAGGACGGTTTTGAGTTTGAAGGGGACCTAAACAATTTAATAAAAAAAGTAAAAGATAATCTTTTTATAAATTTGGAGACCTTCTCCAATATAATTTTTTTTTTGTTAAATAAAAATATCTTAGACCAATATTTTATTTGGCTATGCCATCGCGCGTCTAGATAACATGTATGTATGTCGGACTAACAACACAAAGGTTTTCCAAAATCTTATCGTTTGACAACATGTTCGACTTTAACGAAACATATCTCGTATAACCCAAAAAAATCATTCAAACATTAAAAAATGCTACCAAGTTCTGTATAACCAAGAGATTCCTTGTATTCAGAGTTACAAAGACACCTTATATATTGGCGGACCTAAGCTTTTGTATAATAGAAAAGGAAAGTCTGAGAAAACAAAAACAAACATGAACGACAAATATTTTAGCATATTCAACTTAGTTATTAAAACATAAATAAAATAAATCAATAGTCAAATAAGAATATATGGACCCACTACTAAAAGTAATCCAGGCAATACATTCTCAACTATTCAAATCTAAAAATATCTCTGTCGACATAACATACACGAGGGGTGTATTGATTGGTTTGACAAGACTGTCCGTGGATGAGTGAAAATATTGGACCAATTGTTTTCTCTGTTGGTTACTGACATAGTGACATGTTATATTCATAGTACTATGCTATCACACGACAATGAATGATCAAAAGGCAGGCCCAAAAAAAAGAAAAAAAAAAGTCTCTAGTGGTGGAACACTTGCATTAATCGAACTAGAATCAATCTCTTTCTTTCTTTCTTTATGACAAAACTCTCTTATCTCATTTCTTTCCAAATTTTCATGCCACCCTTTCCTTTTATTTTTGTTGAAAATCTCCTATTACTTTTTATCTCTAGCTTTTTAAAACTAGACAATTTCAGTTTATGGGATGCAAATTCTTCTTCTGTTACTATTTTTGGTTTAGATAAGCAGATAAGCACGGATGCTTACGAGCATAAGATTCTTGTAAACTTCTTGTATGGCTGCTGTTTTATTAAAAAATCAACTAATTATAACTTATTTAATTTTTTTTTTTGACAAAGTCTTAATACACTTTTAGTTATTTAAGTATTATTACTGTCTTGTGGTATTTGTAAATTAGGAATCGAAAAAAAAGAACGTTATACAACTTTTTTTTGCTTAGAAAAATACAAAGTATCCACCTCTCTGAATTAATTTTTTTTCTAAAACATCTATATTCTATGTTAAAAACAGAGGGAATATATGTGTTGTCCTTTATTATAGATTTTTAATATTTGATCCTCTTTTGTTACTTATAGTGTATATATACACATATATATATATATATATGGAAAAGTTATAAACTGACTGGCATATTTTTTGATGCAAACTGGCTGACATATTTGACTTGTTTTAAAACTTAAATGTTTGTAATTGCTATTTATTTTTCGATTATTACATTAACATTTAGATAGAAATACGCTATTTTTAAGTAGCATGTATAATGTGTACAGAGGCCACACTAATCTCTTGGCTTAGAAAACAAACAACTATTTTCCAACAAGTTTATAGATATAAATATGATGATTGGCTACGTAAAAGTGTATTATGCGATCACCAAGATGAGCTCAAAAGTAGAACAATAAGCAGACTATTGCCACAGATAGTTTTTCTAGTGCATGTTTTCCCAATGTTTTTTTAATTAAAATATAATATATTGATCTTTTTTTTTTGTAACACTATAATATATCGATCTTTCCATTGTTTCCCAATGTTAAGATACGGTTGCATCAAACGAAAATGATATATACGTAACGTAGCAATATAACACTTTATTTCATGTGAAATCTATAAAATATTGCATCACACACCATATAAGTATAAAAACACTTCATCTGATCCCTCTCAAAATTTATTTAATACTTATTAAATTATTCTAGTCATTATCACCGTTCATTACTCGCATCATAAAATGCTTATTCTAGATGCTTTAATCTCATTATTAGGGCATGTAAAGGCCGATCGATCTAAGTTCTTCGTCCTCCGCAGCCATTATCCCTTTGACAATTGAAGTAAACCGCAGCCACGGGAGGCCTAGATTGTATAGCGCAGCAAACTCACGAGTGTTAAATTGTGGGCGGCCACCCTGGTTCATACACTGTTTGCCTCCCTAGCTGCCTGAACAATACCAGCACCATACGATGGATTCCCGAGGTGGGCCTTGGTCCTCTCGTAAGACACTATCTCATTGGCCTTCAAAAACAAACCATCAACATATATATACATCGGTTCTATCAACCGCAGAGGCCATCAATCTATGTAATAAAACTAACCAAAGTTTGTTCCAGTTGTCGGCAGGGATACTCAGTCACCAACCTGTATCCATATAGAGTTTTACGATATTGTAACCACCCCATATTAAAATGCTACTTAAACTAAAGATTTGTAAGAAAGATAATAACCTAATAATAGGTTATCGGTGAGATCTATAGTTCTATTGTGATGTAAAGCAATATCCAAAGCATGCAATATAGATCTTCGGTGTAAGTGACTCCAAAACATGCCATCAACTAATATCCAAAGCGAGTCTTTGAAAGTTTGGTATGCTGCATGCATACTTTAAACCGTTTAACGATATATATGTAATATGGTTCATGCATTTATTAAAAGTGACACTAAAAAGAGGTGTTGTGTAGTAGCTGTGATATAAACAGGAACATGGTCCTACTAGCTTGCACAAAGATACGTCAATCAGGCTGGAGAATGTTCGTACAAACAACTTTAAAGTGGAAGACCAAATGTTTGTACAAGTCATGTCCAATAGGAGTAATGTGTAGTCTGTTTAAGAAAACATATATACATATCTTATATACATATAGAATGTAAAGTTTTTGAAATATCTTCAGTTTAGCCTATGGTGCCTGGGCTTTGTTAAAAGACAAAGTAATAAACCACTTTTTAAAGATGATTCTACATGTCCTCTTCTACCAAACGGAAAATATTTGACTTTATCAGTGAATTACTAAGTTTCAAAGTCTCCAATTAATATACATATCATGTTTCCATGTCTTATGTCTAATTGAGTGTATATAGTTATATGTAACTAAAGCAAAAAATGTTTGATGATATAACAAAAAGGTGGATAAAAGAGGTGAAGTAGTGCACAAACCAATGGAGATATTCTCGGAGGTGCGGGTTGCTAGGACTTGGAACATCTGGATCGACCATGACCTTCATTAAACCCATCAACACTAAAATACGTTACAAATAAGACAAAAATTTTTTTTGTAAAAAACAAATATATAAGTATCAGTCTCAAACTGATGAAGAAAAGCATAATTAAGTTTGAGAAATGAGATAACACAGGAAAGAAAGAAGAAAAATGAATAGAGAACGGTAGGTAGTAGCTACTAGTCCAAAACATGGTAGGTAGTAACTACATGTTATATAAGCAGTGTATCTAAAAGACTAACTTGAATATACTTATTCAAACAGGCGTCAAATATACCACAACAAAGATCAAATATTCATCAATATATTTGTTTATGTTATGAAATAACTTACAAATTTATAGTATCTCGAAATTTGAATAAGGGCAAAATTTTATACCCGCAGGGAAAAGATAATACTTATAGAGAGAGTTTTTATATAGGGAGAAAGAAGTGATGGTGCGTCTTACAAATGAACGAAATCGTTCGTTTATATAGACAGAAATATACTATGCAAATAGTGACATCGGGCCCCACATTATTAATAATTTCAAAAACTTCTGCGCCTCTTCTGTGCGAAGTGCGGCGCCTCCTTCCTGTGCTTTTTGCTGCGTTTACTTTTACAACACTCCCCCTTGGGGACCGATGTCGCTAATATATCTTGTTTAATGTCTTGGTTGCCTCGTTAAAAACCTTTCTCGGAAAACCCTGTAGGAAAAACCATAGTAAGGTAAAAAGAGTACAACCACGCAAGCTCCCCCTCGAATGGACAGTCATAAATCCTTCTGATGACGCATTCCAATGTTACGGACATGTTTCCTGAAAACCGAGGTTGGAAGTGATTTTGTGAAGAGGTCAGCTGCATTGTCGCATGATCGAACATATCTGACTTCAATCTCTTTATTCTTCTCCAGTTCTTGAGTGTATGAGAAGAACTTCGGAGGTATGTGTTTGGTTCTATCGCTTTTGATATATCCTTCTTTCGTTTGAGCAACGCATGCTGCGTTATCTTCATATATAACAGTTGGCTCCATATTTTTGTCAATCCCACTGCTTGAACATATGTGTTGGCTTATTGATCTTAGCCATACACATTCCCTACTAGCTTCATGAAGTGCGATGATCTCAGCATGATTTGAAGAGGTAGCCACTAGCGTTTGTTTCTGAGAACGCCAAGATATAGCAGTGCCTCCGATCGTGAAAATGTATCATGTTTGCGATCGAGCTTTGTGTGGATCTGAAAGATATCCTGCATCTGCAAAACCAACCATTTGACCTTTTGACTCTTTAGAATAAAATAAACCTAAATCAATGGTTCCTTGGAGATAACGAAAGACATGTTTAATTCCATTCCAATGTCTTCGTGTAGGGGATGAGCTGAATCTTGCCAAGAGATTGACAGCAAATGATATATCAGGTCGAGTACAATTTGCAAGATACATAAGAGCTCCAATTGCACTTAAGTATGGAACTTCAGGACCAAGTATTTCTTCATTCTCTTCAGATGGTCGAAACGGATCAGTTTCAATATTAAGTGATCTAACAACCATCGGAATGCTAAGCGGAGTTGCTTTATCCATGTTAAAACGTTTTAGCACTCTTTTTGTATATGTAGACTGATGTACAAATATACCCTTTTGAGAATGCTCAATTTGTAAACCAAGACAAAATTTTGTCTGCCCGAGATCTTTCATCTCAAATTCTCCTTTTAAATAATTTGATGCCTTTTGTATTTCTTCTTGAGTTCCTATAATGTTAAGATCATCAACATACACCGCGATTATTACAAATCCCGATGTTGTTTTCTTTATGAAAACACAGGGGCATATAGGGTCATTAGTGTATCCTTCTTTTGTCAAATGTTCACTGAGATGATTATACCACATACGTCCAGATTGTTTTAGCCCATATAACGATCTTTGCAATTTAATTGCACATAACCCTTTAGGTTTAGAACTTAACACTTCCGGCATCTTAAATCCATCTGGGATTCTCATATAGATATCAGTATCTAATGATCCATATAAATATGCCGTAACGACATCCATAAGACGCATTTCTAAATTTTCATTAGCCGCTAGGCTCATCAGGAATCTAAATGTGATTGCGTCCATAACAGGAGAATATGTTTCCTCATAATCAATTCCAGGTCTTTGAGAAAAACCTTGAGCTACCAGGCGAGCTTTGTATCTTGTAATCTCGTTTTTCTCATTTCGCTTTCGGACAAATACCCATTTGTATCCAACAGGTTTCACATCTTTGGGTTTGAGTATGATAGGTCCAAAAACATTTCGTTTGTTAAGCGAATCTAGTTCAACTTGAATTGCATCTTTCCATTTTATCCAGTCATGTCTCTTTTGACATTCATGTACAGACTTTGGCTCTGGATCTTCGTTTTCTTCATCTATTTCCTTTGCCAAAAGGTATGAGAAAACATCATCTATGTCATCCATCTCATTTCGTTTCCATATCTTTCCATTTTGGATATAATTGATGGAGATTTCATGATTTTCTTCAGATTCATGATGCTCTATATTATCATTAGATTCATGATTCGCTTCTTCCAAAATATTTTCTGTTATTTTGGTAGTATCATGCCTTTCAACTTCCTTTCGTTTTCTAGGATTTTTATCCTTTGAACCAAAAGGTCTACCGCGTTTTAAACGTGTTTTTGATTCACGTGTATCAACTGCCATTCCACACTTTTGTGGTATTTCAATGCGAGCAGGAGTATTTGCAGCTGGTATGTGAGATTTAGTTACCATTTTGGTATCGGTAAATGCATCAGGTAGTTGATTTGCTATATTTTGTAAATGCATGATACGTCGAACTTCTAGTTCTGACTGTTTTGTTGGGGGATCAAGATGTAATAAAGATGGCACATTCCATTTGATTTCTTTTCCTACTTTATTGTTATCTCCCCCTAGATTTGGGAATTCTTTTTCATTGAAATGGCAATCAGCGAATCGTGCCGTAAAAACATCACCAGTTTGTGGTTCTAGATATCTTATTATCGATGGAGAATCATAACCAATATATATTCCCAACCGTCTTTGAGGTCCCATCTTTGTACGTTGTGGTGGTGCCACTGGAACATAAACCGCACAACCGAATATTTTTAGATGAGAGATATTTGGTTCTCAACCAGATACTAATTGTAACGGGGAATATCTATGATATGCACTTGGTCTTATCCGAATGAGTGCTTCTGCATGCAAAATTGCATGACCCCATACAGAAGTTGGGAGTTTGGATCTCATAATCAATGGCCTTGCAATCAGTTGCAGTCGTTTAATTAAGGATTCTGCCAATCCGTTTTGCGTATGAACATGAGCAACTGAATGTTCTACTTCAATCCCTGATACCATACAGTAATCATTAAATGCTTGGGATGTGAATTCTCCAGCGTTATCTAATCTAACTCTTTTAATTGGATAATCAGAGAACTGAGCTCTTAATTTGATTATCTGAGTTAGAAATCTCGCGAATGCCATATTTCGAGATGATAACAAGCAAACATGTGACCATCTACTGGATGCGTCGATTAGTACCATAAAATAATAAAATGGTCCACATGGTGGATGTATTGGTCCACAAATATCACCTTGTATTCGTTCTAGGAATCTTGGTGATTCTTTATCAACTTTTGTTGGTGATGGTCTTATGATCAATTTCCCAAGGGCACATGCAGTACATGGCATTTTATTACTCTGATGTATATCTTGGGCTTTTACTGAGTGACCATGTGAACTCTCAATGATTTTACGCATCATTGTAGTGCCTGGATGGCCAAGACGGTCATGCCATAGTATAACATCTTCTGGATTTCTCTTGATAACAAAATGTGATTCTATTACATCAATATAAGTGTGATGTAATCCAGAAGGAAGTTCTGGGAACTTTTCCAAGATTAGATTTTTGCCTGATCTCTCGGAAATTATATATATATACTTCTTGCCATTTTCAGTTGCAGACTGAGTATCATATCCTTGAAGATATATATCTTTGAAACTCAACAAATTTCTTTTAGAATTTGGAGAATATAAGGCATTATCTATGGAAAACTTTGTTCCATTAGGCAACATAAAGTTTGCTTTGCCAATTCCTTCGATCAAGTCTGTAGGACCTGATATTGTGTTTACAGTCATTTTGGCTGACTTTAAGTTAGAGAAAAATCTCTTATCTTTCAGTATAGTGTGCGTTGTGCCACTATCTGGTATACAAATATCTTTAGAATTGTTCTTGGTTGATGTTCCATTTGTAACGTCCATTTCTGAGACAAACAAAAAGAATCATAAGATAATATTATACATCATTACCAAATCTTAAACACACAATAATTATACATTAATCTTCCACAAATAACAATTATTTATGGTATAATTGTGGAATTTTAAGAGTCACATGATAGGAAATTAAGCTTCCGGGAGAGCTTTGGAACCAGTCGGACAAGGCATGTGATTCTTCATGAGAAGCTCGTTATTCTTTTCTGCCATGAGAAGTGCCACAATTAAATCTGAAAATTTAGTGTATCCCCGCAACCTATATTGTTGTTGCAGGGTGATGTGGCTCTTGTGAAATGTGTTGTATGTCTTCTCAAGCATTTGAGATTCGGTAATCGTTTCACCACAACATCTCAATTTGGCTACAACCCTTAGTACAACAAAATTGTAATTCATCACTTTGTCGAAATCTTGGAATTTCAGACTTTGCCATTCATCCCGAGCAAGTGAAAGTGTTATATCTTTCTGTTGATCATAACGATCTTTCAGAGATTTCCATAGCTCTTTAGGATCTTTCAAATTGGCATATTCATAAATAATACTTTCATCAAGGTGTCTTCTAAGGAAGATCACCGATTCAGCCTTTTCTTGAGGCGTTGAAGTATTACTCTCTTTAATGGTCTCAGATAAACCAAGAGATTCAAGATAAAGTTCGACATTTGCAACCCACGAAAAGTAGTTGGTACCGGTGGTGTCTAGGGCGTGAAATTGGAGCTTCTCCATGTTTGTTATTAGATTTCCAAAATCAAATAGTAATAAACAACACAATTAGAATTATTATTTCATTAAATATTTGAAGTGCGGGAATGGTTACAAGAAATAAATTTTATTAGAATTTCAAAATATTTAAAAGCCATTAACATTAATCATGCAAGCAATTACAAGAAAAACTAATGCATAAAAATTTAAATAGACATTAATGCCAAAATTTTCATCGGTAACTCCTCCAAGATAAATCAAATACATAGAAGTAAAAATAAAAATCGCACATAAAATCAAAAATAGCCGAATCATCATTCTTGCAAAGAAAATCGGATGAGAGCGATTTGGAAATATTTGGGAGGAGATGAAATGTTTTGGATGAGTTGAATGAATGAAGGATGAGTATATTTATAGGTAAAAACACTGTTCATGACCGTTGGAAAAAGGGGAAATTTTGAAAAAATTTCTTTGTGACCGTTGGGATTAAATTATTTGATCCAAAAATCAATCTGAAAATATTGTAATATATAATCAATCAGATTTAAGAAATATTTTATTTTATTTTATTCAAGTGATCAAATCCTTTTATGTAATATTTATAATTTAAACGGCGGCTTAGACGACTATGTACAATAAATAAAGTATAAGACGGCTCAATCAATCAATGCTTAATGAATAAAGTATAAGACGGCTCAGCCGATCAATGCATAATGAATAAAATATGAGACGGCTCGGCCGATCAATGCATAATGAATAAAATATGAGACGACTCGGCCGATCAATGCATATGATAAAATATGAGACGGCGTGGAATTATAAGGCGGCTCGGCCGACCAGTGTATACTAATATTAATTATAGTAAATTGAAATTAACATTAAAAATAGTACTGGCGGTATACCGACCATTATAACGGGATATATGTGATACTTATGAATTTTACCGAACTGGAGAGTGACTGGGGAATGATCGGAGAGTGATCGTGCTGATAACGTGTTATGAAATAACTTACAAATTTATAGTATCTCGAAATTTGAATAAGGGCAAAATTTTATACCCGCAGGGAAAAGATAATACTTATAGAGAGAGTTTTTATATAGGGAGAAAGAAGTGATGGTGCGTCTTACAAATGAACGAAATCGTTCGTTTATATAGACAGAAATATACTATGCAAATAGTGACATCGGGCCCCACATTATTAATAATTTCAAAAACTTCTGCGCCTCTTCTGTGCGAAGTGCGGCGCCTCCTTCCTGTGCTTTTTGCTGCGTTTACTTTTACAACAGTTTAATGACCATCCATTTTCTTAATTATTATATTTTAACTATTCGAACCCATATACTTTCGCCTTTTTAAGAGTTGTAAAATTAAAAATAGAATTTTACGATCTAAATTATTAAGGAACAAAGAAAGCCCCCAAAATTCTTACCCAGATTAAAAGCACAAGTATGCAAAAAAGTTTCAGAAAAAATGAAAACCTTTTGGCAAAACTTTTCTTTTGAGAAATAAAAGAAAAGTTTCTGAAAAAGAAACATCTGAGATTTAGATAACAGACCAAGAAATGCTCAAAAAGTTTCTGTTAAATGACCATCCAAGCTGACAAAAAGAAAAAAATGACCATCCTTTTTCTTAATTTTTATAATTTGGGAAATGCTCATGGGTTCATCTTCATGGTAAAAGGTAAAAAAAGCAAATACTTCCTGATATGGTATATCTAGAAGTAAAAACCAATAAATCGTCAGATAACAGAACAAGAGAAAGATTTAAGTAAAGGTCTCGTTGTGGGTCTGCGTGGCCAAGGTAAATTGCTTGAAAGAAGAAGAGTAATAAAGCAATGAAGAAGAAATAAGAAAAAGAGAGTTTAAAAGCAAGAACCAAAGTGTAGAAGTTCCTTAGGTCTTCTCCACCAATCTCAACTCTTGGCTTGTTGAGAATTTGAGAAGGCCTTAGATCCAACCCATTTGTCACCTCTTTTAGGCCGTAAGTAACCCTTAGATCGATTGATCTTGTGAACATTTCAAGAACGTCCCCTATAACTCTCCCTACCACAAGAGGATCTCTGGTATTCACAGACATCATTGATCTAAAACAAACAGGTTGTTTCTGATTTATTTATCTATGGTTCTTCTATCTTATGAACTTAACCCTCTACATGTAACTTATATATATAGTGTCTTGGAAGTCGGTTTAACTCGGGTCGGTGAACTCATCACCGCAATCTTTTTCTTGTCCAGTGATGTACGAGAATCCAAAACTGATTCTATGTACATCACATAGTCTTCTTATTTATTTCATATTTCTTTTTTTCTTTCTTTAAGTATTTCAAACCACCACTATAATAGGTAGACTGATAACATTCCAGATTATATCTCACCACTTGGTAGCCAATAATATTTTTATATATCCTTTTAAGTATTATAATTATTATTTTGGACAACTTATATAATTATATATACCTTTCTCGACTTGTGTCTCGAAATAAATAATAATTCTCTCCACCATATTTACTAGTGTATTGTTTATTCATAAAAGAGTTCAAATAACAGCGAAATAAATCTGTGTTAGAAATTACAGAACTTTTTCTAGTTTAGAAAAACAGCACTTTTTATAAAATAATACCCATTTATAATATTGTATTAACGAATGTGTAATCATGATTAACTTGTCGTGATTTGAAGAATCGGTACCAAATTAATTTTCTATATGAAAAAAATATAAAAATTTTCAGGGGAAATTTCAATATTACCACAAATTTGATATCACTTTTCAAATTGTTGATTAATTCAATTTCAGTCCAAGTGAAATATCGGTTCTATTGGCGCTATAGTTTTAATACATATAGATATCAAATCAAACTTAATTTATTGATTATTTACTATTAATAAAAGACTATTTTCATAATATTTTAATTTGTAATAAAATAACACTAAGCTAGTTTTTAAATAGTTATAGAACATTTATAAACTCAACCACAATTTCTTAATATTAAACTCTAAATAACAATCACTAAAATTAAATCCAAATGTTAGCATATTTTTAATTGAAGATATTTTTAAAAAATAATATTTAACTTGTGGTATTTCTAACAATTCTCAAATTTGTAACCGAATTAAACTATACTAATAAATTTTTATTTTTAGGTTATACATTGAGAATACAAAAAGGTTATTAGCTTTTTCAACAAACTTTTTTGAATTGGTAAAAATTGTATCTACGTTAGAACTTAGAAAAGTGGCCTACATTTTGAAAGACTTTTTTATAAGTAGTAAAAAGTTGTTCATTTTTCTATATTTCTCTCATTTCAGGCAGAAACAACACAAGATAAAATAAAATAGCACACAACATTTTATCCTTTTCTAATATTTTGTATCTTTTTATCTCCAATTTGGATCTCTGGACTCTTATATATAAAAAAAAATTCAAAACAATTTTAAATAGATATATAAATTTTTATTGTTAAAATTTACTTTTAGGTCTTTTTGTCATAACATGATCCAAAAATATGAATTTAATACGGTTATAATAGTGTTTCACTGTAACATTTAAGTTATTTTTTTTTGTTTATTTATAAGCTATAATGCATGGGGGGAAAATATCACGTATTAAAGGATAAATAATATGACAACTATACTTTTTTACAGTGAAGCTCAAAATAACACTTAAGAAATAACGAGAGAGGGAAGTTGTAGAATAGACACACATATGGCATATTGGGTGCACTTGATATATAAAGAATATATTTATCAAAGGTAATCTATCCTTGAAAGTTGAAACAGTAGACAAAGAATATTTATAAGGAAAACCATATTGAATTAAAAGCTAATGACTGACTACTTTTGAAATATCAACCATCCATTTTTCTTGGGGCGATGTATGCGTCTACGCAAAAACTTACTAATTTGGGAGATTTCGTTTTCAACCATTGCCATTTGCCACTAATTAGCCCATATATTTATTTTATGATGAAATTTATATAATTGACCTTTAATCGTTCGTAATATTACTCATAAATTTTGAATAGCAGATTTGAAATGATTTTTAATAGTATATGTTCTTTTTTGTTTTGAACTTCTAGTTACACAATAATTCATCGTCTATAAGCTTGGTTCACGTCTTTAGCATCCTTGTGACAATTATCATGTCCCGTTTGGCTCAGTCTGACGCAAGAACAAATCTTAACGTTCTGAGTTTCGGCAGAAGTAATCTCTTGGTGGCTTGCCAATGGAGATCAGTGGGGTTTGTACATGAGCTGTAGCAACTTGTTCACATTGAATGAAATATCATGCCAAGTAAACTGGAGGTATTGAAGGCTGTTCACAAGTACTCTGAACCATCATTGCTTAAAAGAGGTGAATAGGGGATACTGTCATAAAGGTCCAACATTGCTTCTAACTTAAAGTGACTAGTGCATTTTAAAGATTATTGGTCCTTCCACTCATAAATTAGCTTTTGGGTGGGTTTTACTTTTGGAATTTAGATGAGAAGATTTTGGGGCAACTATACTAAATGATACACCTAAATCATATCAAGTGGTATCCAGTAATCTTCTATGACTTTTTTAAATAGAAAATAGGAAGAAGAGGTTAGATGAACAAAAAGTAACAAGAGAATTGTTGCAAGAGAGGAAAAGAACTAGAGGCAGGCTGAGTTAATAGAAAAAATCGCCTAACATATGAACATATAGAAAGAAATAAGAGGTTAGATGAACAAGCAGCCAAAGCATAACCTAGGTCATTCCGAGAAGAGCCAAGGACCTATTGCGGTTGTGATGCACAAAGTAGTTCTCAAAGGTTTATTGCACAACTTGATTTGCAAATCTCACAGTTTTAAGATTACCTTAGGAATGAAATACAAAATGCATACAAAACAGCTGTGTAAAACCAACAAAAGAGGTCAGTCCCACAACCAACCTCACGATTCGATGAGCTAAGTTATTATCAGAAAGAACCAGCTGAGGAAAAAGAAGAAATTGAACCATAACGGTCTCTCTTTGTCAAGAAATTTTTTTGGTCATTCTGCTGAAACAATAGGAAAACGTATCAGAAGCTTTGTGTGATCATATGTTCGACCAAACTAAGGTTAAAGAAAAAAAGAGAATTTGATGAAGTACATGTAGTTCATAAAGATTCATTTGAGACTATGTTTGAGCAAGGTAATGTGTACTAAGTAAGAAACAAACTCTCTAATAACCAACTAATCAACCAAATTTTCTCTAACAATACATATCAATATACTTGTTCCAAATTGTCAAATGCAGAATAATTATGAGATAAAAGTAAGAGAACCCACCATCCTTTTATGAAAATGACATTCAAAAGTCATCAGACCAACTGAATAAATTGGGTACATAAGAAAGCTTAGAGTAAGACAAAACATTTCTTGGGTCTCATGGTGATGTCTTCATTATTAAAATCCCTTTGTTCACTCGTCTTGTTGGCTTGGGCCTGCTTTGTAACTTACTTTGGTGGCTATAAAATATCAAGAGGTGCTAAAATACAAACACTCAACTTTTCTTTTCTTCGTTTTCATGTGGAACAAGTGAACATCCATTTCTTAATCACTACCATTGGGTGGAGAAGAGATTAAATTAAAAATAGTAACATAGCAAAAAAAACGAATCTAAAAATAGAAAGAATGATACCAAGTAGAGATGTCTCTATACTTGCCACTCGTCCAATCCTTTATGGAATAATCTTCAAATGTTAGCCAAGATTCTCGCTTCTCTATCATTAACGTATCTATTTTATTTCATACGCTCTTTTTTCTCCTCTTTTCAGTACTGTGAACAGTCTTATTATTCTTGATAAACTTCCAGCTCATCTTCTCTTATTTTGGACCTTACTGAAAAATAAAAATATTAAACATAAATTCAAACGAAAATATTCGGATTATATTTGTTGTTGTTGCTGTTGTAGGTTATTTTCAGCTTGTTTCAATAATTATAGAAATGGAATAAATAATTATTGGCTGTTAAGAAGTGTAAGCTTTGTGATCATACGAATCTAATTGCTCATCACTAGTTTAAAGTAGAGAATATTACAGTTAAAGTTAAAGTATAAGCACGAATTTCAGCTTTTAGTGAGAAAAGAGAAAAATCAATTTAACCCTAGATTTGACTGATGGAAAACCGGCTACTTTTTCACATCTTTAACATATTCATTTTTATCACTAGAAATATATAGAGGTGTCAAAATGGATAATCCAACTCAAACCAATCCATATCCATATAAACTCATTCTCTTATGGATCATGGATAAACCCAATCCATTTAGTTAATGGTTTGGATTAAACCATGACTCATTTAAATTAATGGGTTTATGGTTTAAATGAGTTGACTCACTATTATATATTATCAATATTACAAATCACTTAAAATATTTAAATAATATGTAAATTTTCAAGTAAAATATCACTAACACTTTCTAAAATTTGATTATGCAAATTTAAAAATAAAAAAACTAACAAAATTATAAACACATAAAAATGAAACAGAGTAATGATTGATCCATAGCCAGATGCACCTGCAAAACCAAAACCAGAGGTATCGTCTCTTGGCTCTTTCAATGGATTTGACATATGTACTCAATACCTAAACAGCAACAATCATTATCAACGGAAGCGAAGACAAACAATGAAAGATAAGTAAGAAGTTTTACCTGTCTGTAGGTGAAAGTGGAAGGAGGGTCATGATAGGGATCAACCACAGCAACTCTGTCACAGTACTTATCCGCAGATGATCTTCATATATCAGGAACAACCTTCCATTCATTAGATCTCAAATCAGTAGCAGCATCATCCCCTGGTATTGATGAGCGTTCCAAGAACGGTGAACGACCCCTTAGCTCCTTCTCCTGAACCTAAAAGAATGCTACACAGATTTTGATGTTACAAATCATTCAAGAAAGCTGATAACACTCGCAACAGCCAAAACTAAGACAAGTCAAGAATTCAGAGATCAAGCTCTAGTCAACCCTCAGCAAGACCAACGTAAAAAACAATCTTATCAAACCAATAAGTTTTGATATCACTCTTTAGCACACATAAGAACTTAAATAAAATCCAAGCAAGTCTCGTGAGTATTTCTCAGACTCCAACCAAACTAAAGTCCAAAAGCCACAAAACTCAGATTCGCTTTGCAAGAGCAGCTACAAAAAGTTTGAAAAGACACTGTAACAATTTAAAGAGTCAAGTGCACTTACCTTAATAAACGAGAGCTAAGCCATAATCAAAATCAAACACAGAATCAACCCAAAAACCATAAGAATGACCAAACCCAAAATCAAGCCAAACCCAGAAGCAAACAACACAGATCTCTTCAACAAGTAGATCAAATCAAATCCAGAAAATACACTTTAATCGATCATAAATCAATAAAATCAATGACCCAAAAGGCCAAATTGAAGAAAAATAGTCACAACGAAGGTGACGTTGTCTATGATCGAAGACCCAAAATCAATGACCCAAAAGGTATGATCGATATCTATGGTGTCTGCGTTGAAGAGAGATCAAAGAGGGTCGCTAGCTAGAGAAGAAAAAAAAAAAGAGAGAAAAAGAGGAGCGAGATTATAAGATTACGTGTGAAAAGTGGGTTGGATTGGATAATCCATAAACTCATTTTGATCCAAACCAATATTAACCCAACTCATTAAACTCATTAATCCATAAAAACCATTAATCCATTAACATCCAAATTGATAACTCATTAAAACTATGGATTGGTTTGGTTTGGATTAATCCATTAATTTAAATCCATTTTGACACCTCTCAAATATAGCCTCCGTGCAAGCGCGGAGCCAGATCCGTTTTTTATGCTTTAAGTGTGTATGAGATCTCGTTGTTCGTATCTTGTCTAAATCTTTGTTTTTTTTGCGTATTGTAATATTGGAGTCATCATTTCCATTGAGTTCACTTCTGTTTTGTTATGTCTTCAAGTGAAGTGTAATTTTCATTAGAAAGTCGAATAAAAATTAGGAAAATTACGACATTAAGTTATGTACATAAAATAGTTTGAAAATCAGGAAGTTTAATCCCTAAAACTTTTTTACTACTTTATGAAAAATTCTAATTTATATGTAGAGATGAAATCTTTAATTTGCTTGTTGACATGAAATAATAATGTAACGTCCCGACCGCCCACGGTTAATAAGCTGCCCATGTCCGCATTCTCGGCCCGTGGATCCCATCTCATCTGACGATCGGTTCGTTAATTATTCCAAAGTCTCCGAATCATTGTTTACTGACCATACAATCACCACCCGACTTTCCTCGTGTTTTGGATTAACTCGCATGGTATCGTGGACACCCTTAAAAAAAACCAAACTGTAATATTATTATATAAAATTTGGTTTCTAGTTTACAAAATCTCATGTAGCTCAATTTGTTATGTCAATCAAATAAACATTGAGGTGAAAGGTTCGAATCTCATAGCATGCAATACATCATTTTTAAAAAAAATTAATTGCGTGAGACCCACTTAACGCTGACGTGACGGAAGGGGAGAGACCCAACTCTCCCATTATAATATAGATTTCGATGTTATACATAACATTTACAAATGCAATTACAACTTGAGATGGTGGTCTAGGAGCAACCGAACTTTGAAAAATTAAATATTTTAGGTTTGAAGATATTCCAATACACTTATACTTCACATTATGATTACGTAGATATAAAACAATTTTAAGCATAATTTGAATACCCGAAAAAGGAATCCATCCATGGAATATATTTATTCGTGAAAATCATTATGTATCCTTCCATAGGTTTAAGATGCCTTTGATGTGTTAATTTTAAGAGAATTGTCAAAAATATCACTTTTCTTGTATCACTTTTCAAAAATACATTAATCACTTTTATCCTTGTTTTTTAAGAAAAAAAACACATTTATAACCCTTGAGTTAATTAATCAAAGACTTAGGGTTTAGAGTTAAGGGGTGGTGTAGGGTGGGGGTAGGGTTTATGAATTTAAAATTTAGGATTCTAATTAATTTTAAAAAAAATTGTCCCTTAAAAAGTGGTATTTTTTAAAATGTCCCTTTAATGAAGGTAAAAATGAAAAGTGGTACAAGGAAAGTGGTATTTTTGAAAATTTCCCTAATTTTTATGAGTTCTTTTTTTATTTGATCAAAAAATTTATGAGTTCTTAGTTCAAAATTAATTGGTAAAAATAAATGTAATTGTATGATATAGAGATTCTAGTTACTATGGTTTACATTTTTATGTATGATTCTTAATATGAACACATTGTTTATGTTTTTTTTGAAACTTTTGATTGTCTATGTTTTTTTGTCATAATAATCTTGATTCATTTCAATATTGTTTAGGGTTCATGAGCTTTGAACTCAAAACTCATTGCTATATATTAAATTTATTTGTATTCTAACTTTCATTATACGTGAATGTTAACACTCGAAATTACATAATTTTAATGCACAGTAATCTCGGAACTAAACTCGATAATGTCATATCGTCGAAATTTAGATTTGTGTCTTCGACGGAACACTTGTGTATATAAGATTTAATTTGACACCAACGATGTTTTGTTGACGGTAAGTTCATAATTTATTTCACCAGAAAATCTCATGTGTTCAAAAGTCCAACAACATCAATTCTAATGCTTTCATGAACACCATAGATCTATGAGTAGCATTCCGATGATTTCGTCTTAATATATCACAATTTCTAGTTTTTTCAAAAACTATATGATAATATTTAGTTCAAATAAGATTTCTAATCACACAAATAGTATATCCAATGGGAAATCAGAATGAATGACGTGTCATCTCAGTTGAAAATGGGACGATGGATGCATGAGGGTAACCTCGTGGGACGGTATAAAAAAGCTCACACATAAGCATAACGACCACCAAATTGTACTACCCTTTATGGCTTTTTAATTTTATTTTTCTTTATAATATTTTTTATGATTCCTATTACTAAAACTTTAAGGGGATCATGCAAATAGAAAACAATAGCCATATAATCATTTCCAGTAAGTGTCAATAAAGTTTTTTTTTAATATTATTATGTGAGGATATTTTTCTAATATATGTTATTTTTATTTTAATTAATTTTATAAATTTAATTTGAGTAAGCTAAATTAATATATTTATATGGCTAAAGTTTAAGAAATTATGTTGTGTCGTAACTTTAGTTTAGCGTTAAGTATTATAACACCATTTTAGAAATGAGTATAAAAATACACTACACAAAATTAATATCTAAATTCGTTTGAAAGTTTATAGATATAAAATTTAGAATGGATCGATTTACAACTAAGTAGAACCGATCAAAAGTCAAACCAAAACTCTATGAATTTCATACAACTCATATATCCAGAAAACTGAAACCCAATAAAAACTTATCCAAACCTAATCCCAATGTTCGATTATGGTGAAGAATACTCCTTCTCTTTGGAGCATTTTATATGTTTAATTGTTTTATAGATATACAATGAGATTGATGAAAATAAAAAAAAATATTTAAAAAATCAATAAACGATAACTAGATGTTTTATATAGACCTATTGACTGGGCAGATTATTTATGGATTAAGTGAAGACTAGGCGTAAACGAATTGTTGTATATGTATTATACATTATATTTTTATAATTAGTTTTTAATATTTAGATTTATTATAAAATTATTTTGATGAATTATAAAAGTTAGATACACAAAACTATGAAATCATACAAACTTGTGAACTTACACCAACATTATTACTTGATTTAAACTGATTTTATCAATGTAAGATGGTTTAAACCAATTTGAACCGCGTAATCAGTTTTTCAAAATCATTTATGCTATGATCAATTTACCTCACAGGCGCAGACCGATGTTTTAGGACATGGAGAGACTGACAAGTGGGCTGAAATGTAGTGGGCCAAATTTATCGTGTGAGTTATAGTGTTCCAGCCACAAAGAGGTTTTCGCCCAGAACTAGTCTTGAAATTAATAAAAGCAGGCCCATATGTAAATGGGCTATCTATCTCAGTGGCGCCAAAATTGTGTCAATTGGAGGCAAATCCACCGGTGAAATCCTTAGCGGGAAAATCAACAAAAAAAAACCTCCAAATTTTTTATTTATTTCATTTTCCTCTTTCAATTTAATCATCTCTCCTTCATCTTGTATCGAATCGAGCTAGGGTTTCTGCGATCGGAAAAAGAATCGACGATAATGGACGTTGAGAATCGGAAGACGATCGGTCCGAAGAAGCGGAAGAGAGTAGAGAATCTAAGCCCAGAGGAGAAAGATGCCCAGATCTCTTCGTTGAAGCACGAAATGAAAAGTCTCTTCGACTATTTCAGAGAATCGATTGGTCAGACTCAGACACCAGATCTGTTCTCTGGTTTGACTGATTGTTCTTCCTCCTCGGTGAATTCATTGGTGGCGTTGTTAATGGAGGAGATGAGTTTGCCCTTGTCGAAGCTTGTGGATGAGATTTTCTCAAAATTGAAAGAGAAGATTGAGAGAGTTACGATGGCTTCCGTGAAGACCGCTGTTGTCTCTGTCGGACAGAGAGTTAGTTACGGTGTGGCTAACGCTGATGCTGATGTTTTGGAAGATGATTCTGAATCTTGTCTCTGGTGCTGGGAGGTAACTCAAAGTTTGTTTCTTTTTTTTTCTGCAGTTAGTACTTTTATGGCTCATATTAATGTTTATTTGGTGTGATTTATATAGTCTTTGTGGTTATGTTTATATTTTGTTTAATTAGACGAGAGACCTGAAAATGATGCCTAAGTCTGTTCGTGGATTGCTCAAAGTTCGAAGGACTTGTCGAAAGAAGATTCATGAGAGGATTACAGCAGTTTCTGGTAAAATGTTTTTTTTTTTCTATTGATGATTGATTACTCTCTGTTATTTATGTGAAAAGGCTTATGGTTGTGTTGTTGTATTTCCAGCAATGTTAGCTGTGTTACAAAGAGAAGAAACTGAAAAGTCGTTTACATCTGATTTGAACAAAGCTGCTGAGAAGCTTGGGAAAGTACTGAATGAGGTTGATATTCGGTCCTTCATGGATAATATGTTGCAGAAGAATAGTGCAGAGATGTAAGCATCTTTTAGTTATTAGTTGGTTTATGTTTTTTGTTTCTTCTTACTTAGTTGTTGTTTTGGTTGTGAAGGGCTGAGAAAGATGCCAAGCGGGAAGAGAAACTGCTTCTTAAACAATTGGAGAAAACTAAATGTGAAGCTGAGAAGGAAAAGAAGAGAATGGAACGTCAACTTCTGAAAGAAAAACTGCAACAAGTAAGGCTGTCTATTCTCTGGATTTGCTATTCTGATTTTGAAATATGACTTCTGTCTGAGTGTTTTGTCTATTGTTTTCAGGAAAAGGAGCAGAAGCTGCTACAGAAAGCACTTAATGAGGATAAAGAAAAGGAAGAGGCTGAGGCAAGAAAACGGATTAAGAAACAGCAAGATGAGTCAGAAAAGGAGCAGAAGCGTAGAGAGAAGGAACAAGCGGAGCTAAAGAAGCAGGTTCAAGTACAGAAACAGGCTTCAATCATGGAGAAGTTTCTTAAAAGAAGCAAAGACACTTCACCGACCCGACCCAAACTTCCTTCCGTTGAAGTAACTGCCCAGGGTTCGTCATGTACAAAACCTGAGGATGAAAGTAGAACAGTTATTCAGGCCATTGACAATGCCTTTGCAACAACTTGTGAAGCTACAGTTGATGATATTCGCAGGTATGACAGTTGTTTTCATTGGTGGTTGATCTGTAATTTGGGTATTGTGGTCTGAGTTGTGTTTTTTTTGTAGAGCACATTTTGCTTCTTGGCGTCAGCTGGGTCATTTGCTTTCGAGTTCTAGAAAACATTGGGGGATGCGTAGGAAGCCAAAGAGTGAACTGTTTCCAAAACTAAAACTATCTACAAATAATGGAGCAACATCTGACGGTGAACTTAACATGGAGAAGCAAGGAGATGAATGTGAAGAGAAACACTTAAGTGATGTATCTTTCATTAGTCAGAGCGAGAAGTCTTCGACATCTGATCGTAAGAAGTCCAGGAGAGCCATGAAGTTGTTACAATTTGATAAAAACTACAGACCTGCCTTTTATGGTATCTGGCCAACCCAAAGGTTAGTACTTATTTTGAATTTTAATAATACTAGGCAGTAAGCTAAGATTATAGATCATTTGTTAGTTTCAGTCAGCTAGAAACGTGTAAAATCTTGTTTAACTCCAAGCTTTTAGCTTCTCCATGAGTTCGTTTGTTACTGGTTTTGCATATTAGCTTTGTTATGAGGCATGGCAGCTGTCTGTGTGACTACCCCTTCTCCATGCTGTTTATTAAAGCATGGTAAAGAATGTCCGAAGACAACAGTCAACTAATCTTCGTCTATTTTGTATATGTGGTTATTACCATTTTCTGCATTCATTTGGATTAAACAATTTTTTAGTGTAGTGATTTTTGGTGATTCTGCTAGAGTTGCAACAACAATACAATTTCATATTCTGATATACATCTGGCTGTCCAAATTAAAAGAGAAGACAATCCGTGTTCACTTTCTAAACTATCTTGCAAGTACTGAGGGTTCTTCTGTTCAACATTGACAGTCAAGTTGTAGGACCACGTCGTCCTCTGAAAAAGGATCCGGAATTGGACTATGAAATTGATAGTGATGAAGAATGGGAAGAGGTAATTTAATTTATTTGAACACTTTGCTTTAGGAATAATTATGCTCTTACAACCCAAAACTCGACAAGAGATCACTGGTTAATAAGGTGCTTATTTTTTAAAGGAACAAGCTGGTGAAAGCCTTTCAGATTGTGAGAATGATGAAGAGGAATCTTTGGAAGAAGGATGTTCAAAGGCTGATGATGATGAAGATGATAGTGAAGATGACTTTATGGTGCCTGATGGGTATCTATCAGAAGATGAGGTATTAAAAGCAATTTTGACAATTCTTCATAAATTCTATCTAAATCCAAAGTTAACACCAGTCTAGGAATCTGAAACAGTTAATTTTGCAATTCGTCTAGTTTTCTTAAGAGCGTCTTCCATCTTTGTTTTCGCTTAGGTGAAAAAAGTTTCTTAATGTAAACTCTGGTGATTGTTTTGTTCAGGGGGTCCAAGTGGACAGAATGGACATTGATCCGTCTGAACAGGATGCAAGTTCATCTCCATCTAAGCAAAAAGATCAAGAGAGTCAAGAGTTCCGTGCACTACTACATCAACAAAAACAACTGCAAAGTTTGACTGATCATGCTCTGGCGAAAACGCAGCCACTTATTATATGTAACCTAACACATGAGAAGGTTTCTCTTTTAGCTGCTAAAGATCTAGAGGGGACACAGAAAATGGAACAGATATGCCTGCGAGCTCTGGTGGTGCGGGCATTCCCTTGCTCTTCTTCACTCATTGAGATATCGATCAATGACTTACAAGATGAGGATCAAGAAACAGGCAAGTCATCTTGTAGTCAGAGCACTCCTCCATCAGCTTCAAAATCAAGATCCATACCAGACTCAGATTTGTTAACAGTTGTGAGTAGATTTTCTCCAAACAAATAACATTCTCTTATATTGCGCTACTTATAGCTCTAACAAGAAATTGGGGGGCGTGACAGGTATCAACAATTCAATCATGCTCTCAAGGAATCAATAAAGTAGTTGAAACATTGCAGCAGAAGTTCCCAGATGTTCCAAAGACCAAACTAAGACAGAAAGTGCGTGAGATATCAGATTTCGAGGATAGCCGTTGGCAGGTTAGTTACTTTGATCTTCTATTTAACAACAATTGTGTTTGGCTTGAGACAGAATTGCTTATCCTTTGTTGTTGTAATGAATAAAGGTAAAGAAAGAAGTATTGTCAAAGCTTGGGTTATCACCATCACCAGATAAAGGCGTTAAGAGGCCTAAAATGATATCCACATTCTTCTCAAAACGCTGTTTGCCTCCGTCCACAAAGCCACTACCCGCTGTTGAAGAAACAGAGAGGTTGGAAAATGAGAATGATGCTTAAAAGTCTCTTTACCGTTTCCCCTTTTTTTTTCTGTTACATCCCTCAAAAACTGTTTTGGGCCTCTTGTGGTTGTGGATATTGTTTTGCGCCTCTTGTGATGCATAATATCGGAAAAAAGTGTTTTAGGTGAGGGAATGGTAAGTCGGTTAAGAAGTAACCTGAGATATGTTTTGTTCAGGTTTAAAGTCTATGAAAAGCTATAAAATCTTTATGTATTTGTTTCCATTTACAATATCGCTTTCATTACAATTCCACCTTGACTTCATTAAAGGTAATATGTTTTGTAAAAATCTTCATTGATTTCTACAATAACTTTCTTCTCAAATGCATTAAACACCTCAGAAAACTCATCGCAGGTTATTCCTTTTGAACTAAAAGTTATGTAAAGTACTTCTCAACCCCCTCTGGTATTCCTTGATCTCTTTTTTTTTTTTTAATTTCACAAGCATCATCTTGTATGGCATATTCTAACTACGGTTATAGCATGCACATACTTTGTATTTACGTCTTTTTTTTTCCTTAATCAAGGATCCATGTTCTTTCGTTTCCAATATCTCTCTTCATCCATGTATGTTTGGTTGAGTTGTTTTCATAATCTCCTTTGTTACCTGCCCATAGATCCTGCTTTGTCAAATTGATAACTGAGGAAACTGATTCGCTGTTGTGCATTGCTCTGATGGGTGCGCCCAACAATTGACTTAGCTTTTGTACCATGGAAGCCATTGTCTGGATTGGCTCTGTTCCAACCTATTTTTGACCGTTCTAGAAATCATTCTCTATCTTGCAGTTGATCATCATACATAAACATATCCCTTCTTTCTTTCTTTTTTTTTCCATCAATGAAAGTTATTAATTACCTATGGTCTGATAATAATAATAGAAAAAAGTGTTAGCATTTGGTTTTTGTTCTAACAGTTTCGTAAAACTATTTAAAAAGAAGTGTTTAATATTTTGTTTCCAGAAGAGTAAATGAAAAAAAAAATGATTTGTTTTTGTTTTTTAACGCAGAGAAAAAAAAATGTCGGTATAAACTTGATCTTGAGCTTCTGGTGTCTTGGTTCTTCGTTTCTGGGTTTGCTCTCCTCTCGCTTCACCAAAAAATTGAACACTGGTAAGTCCCCTTCTTCTTCTTTTTTTGATAAAAAGCCCTTTTTTCTCTTCCGGTTCACAATTCCTTTATCTCTATAGCTCTCTCGCGCGAACCCTAGAATCAATAGAAGCCTAGACGACGCGAGAGCCTTCTTCTTTTCGCGAAATCAGAATCATACTTACCCTCTACTCTTTCTCAGCTTTCAGATTTGGTTTCATCCTCGAAAGGAATCATGCCAAGGAACGCTATTTCTGACGAAGAAGGTACACAAATCATCCCTTTCTCACAAACCCTAATTTCCCCTCTGTAATTTATCTTAGGGTTTCTTTCTAAAGATTTGATTTTTTTCTTCTCCACGCAGACGATCACGAGCTCGAGGATGAGGATGGAGAGCCAGTTCATGCAGATCCGGTCGATAATGCTGACAACGATGATGACGATGACGATGAAGAGGAGGAAGAGGGTAATCTCTTTGTCCTTTATTTTGGCTTCTCCAAGTGACAATAAATGTTTTTTCATTACACAAGTGCATGCAGTTCATGACAGTAAATGTTTTTTTCATTACACAAGTGCATGCAATTCATTGTCTTGAAGTCAGATTTCTTTTGCAGCTGTTCTTCTTAGTGCAGTGTGTCTGAATTTGGCAACAGTTTCTCATCTTACTCTTATGGTTTTTGTGTGTTAAGCTATCAGTTTCTCATTTTTCTCACTTGGGTTTGAGTAACTGTTGCCACTTCTACTTTTTTCTACTTTAAGTCTTGTTTCCGTCATGTGATAATCGTTTCTCTGTTTTTCTAGGTGATGATGAGTATGAGAATGATGGGTTCATAGTGGGTGATGAAGAAGAAGAAGAAGAAGAGCGCGAGGAAGAAGAAGAAGAAAGGAAAGATAGCGATGAGGAGAAGCAGAAAAAGAAGAAGAAACGAAGGAAAATGTAAAGTTTATTTTCCCTACCTAAATTAAACATATCTAATGTTAGTGTGGAGATGCAGGATAGATTTGATGAAATTATCTGTAGCGCTTATTTATGTTGTGTATCTTTATGATAAATCTACATATGATTATTTGATAGGGACGAAGATCTTGATGAAGATGATTATCTGCTTCTACAAGATAACAATGTCAAGTTCCAAAAGGTCAGTCTCAAGATTATGTACTCAATATATATCTCCGGAGCTAATAACTTTTTCTTTTCCTGAACCATGACAGAGGAAGTATAAGAGGTTGAAGAAAGCTCAAAGAGAAAGGGAAACTGGCCAGGGGGGATCATCTGATGATGATTTTGATAGGAGTGGTGGACCTGGAAGAAGTGCCGAGGACAAGATCAAAGACAATCTGTTTGATGATGTTGATGGTATGTACTGTTTAGTTTTGTGATACTTGTATTTGGACTGTTGGGGCTTATATAATTTGTACTCTGTCTTGTAGATTTGCCTGATGATGTAGGCGATGAGGAGGAATTAGCTGTGGAAGAAGATATAGTTGGGAGCGAGGATGAAATGGCCGATTTCATCGTAGATGAAGATGGGAATGGTCATCCTAGGTAGTACATATCTTTTTGTTCTTATCTTTCTTTGATCTTATAAGTGTCTTATCACGTTTATTTTTCTCTGATTCTATCTACTCAACTAATTTTTCAGGGGAGAACATAAGAAAAAGAAATATAGGCAAGGATCAGATATGAGTGCTATACGAGACGCTAGCGAAATATTTGGTGATGTCGGCGAGTTATTGTTAATTCGTAAAAAAGGTTTAGCATCTAGTGAAAGGATGGAAAGAAGGCTCGAAGATGAGTTTGAGCCAACTATTCTTTCTGAAAAGTACATGACAGGGAAAGATGATGAAATCCGCCAAGTTGATATTCCCGAGAGGATGCAGGTGCGTTCTCTGCTACAGTTTTCTCTATATGTGCTCATGCTTTAAGTTTATTTGGTCGTCATGGTTGGATGTAAAGATATCTTGTTACCTTTGACAGATATCTGAAGACAGCACTGGAAGCCCTCCTGTAGATGAACTTAGCATTGAGGAAGAGAGCAATTGGATATATGCCCAACTTATTTCGCTACTAAAAGATCCTGATGGACTTCATATTTTTGGAGGACAGGGTTTCTCGGTTAACAAGGATGATATTGCAAACTTTTTGGAGCTTCATCATGTGCAGAAACTAGAGGTTTTTGGATTCATTCTTTAGTTCGATTTTTCTTGAATCGCTCTTGGGTTACTATGCTAATTTTGTTCTTGTCTCATCCAGATACCATTTATAGCTATGTACCGAAAGGAGCAATGCCGGAGCTTGTTGGACTCTTCTGAGAATAATGACCTCAATATAGGGAAGAAACCCGAGACCAAGTGGCATAAGGTAAGCAGTTTTATTGGATAAACAACAAATACTCATATTAATAGTGTCTGCGGAAATTGCTGGATTTAATGTAATAATTATATGCTAATGTAGGTCCTCTGGATGATTCAAGACTTGGATAAGAAGTGGCTCCTTCTTCGAAAAAGGAAAACGGCTTTGCATGGTTACTATACAAAACGTTTCGAAGAAGAGTCTAGGAGGGTCTATGATGAAAATAGGCTTAACCTAAATCAGTATATTTTTGAATCAGTCATGAAATCTCTTAAAGTGGCAGAAACAGAGAGAGAAGTTGATGATGTAGATTCCAAGTTCAACTTGCATTTTCCTGCTGGTGAAGTTGGTGTTGAGGAAGGGCAGTACAAGAGGCCGACGCGAAAATCGCAATATGGCATTTGCAGCAAAGCAGGGCTCTGGGAGGTTGCAAATAAATTTGGGTATAGCGCGGAGCAGTTGGGACTTGCATTATCCCTCGAAAAACTGGTCAGTGTTCTTTTGTACTGTTTCCTCCGCATCCTGGCTTGGAATGAAAATTCTGATGCTACTTGACTTGCAGGTTGATGAGCTTGAGGATGCAAAGGAAACACCAGAGGAGATGGCAATGAACTTTGTGTGTGCAATGTTTGAAAATTCTCAAGCTGTTCTTAAGGGTGCACGGCATATGGTACGTTCCTGCAACGAAGTTTATATTATGAATACTATAGCTGGATTTAATATGACAAGAACTTCTCCTATTGCCAATGTTGAGATACTTCTTATTTTCCTTTTTCAGGCTGCTGTGGAGATAAGTTGCGAGCCATCAGTCAAAAAGTATGTCCGTGGCATTTATCTGGAGAATGCAGTAGTCTCAACAAGTCCAACAGCAGATGGGAATGGAATAATAGACTCTTTCCATCAGTTTTCTGGGGTTAAATGGTTACGTGAAAAGCCATTGAGCAAGTTTGAGGGTGCGCAGTGGCTTCTCATTCAGAAGGCAGAAGAGGAGAAACTTCTACAAGTTACCTTCAAGCTGCCTGAGAATTACATGAATAGGCTGGTTAGCGACTGCTATGAACACTATCTAAGTGTCGGTGTTAGTAAGTATGCTCAACTCTGGAATGAGCAAAGAAAATTGATACTGGAGGATGCACTTCATGCTTTTATTTTGCCATCAATGGAGAAAGAAGCAAGATCCTTGCTAACTAGCAGAGCGAAGAGTAGGTTGCTTTCAGAGTATGGACAGGCTTTGTGGAATAAGGTGTCTGCAGGGCCATATCAGAAGAAAGAAATGGACATTAGCTCAGATGAGGAAGCTGCACCGAGGGTCATGGCCTGTTGTTGGGGCCCTGGAAAGCCGCCAAACACGTTTGTGATGCTGGATTCATCGGGAGAGGTGCTTGATGTGCTTTATGCTGGATCCCTCACACTGCGATCCCAAAATGTCAACGACCAACAACGTAAAAAGAGTGACCAGGATCGTGTTTTAAAGTTTATGATGGACCACCAACCGCATGTTGTGGCTCTAGGAGCTGTCAATTTGGCTTGTACTCGTCTGAAGGATGATATTTATGAGGTAATGATTCATGTACAGTCAACCGTACTGTTTCATGCTAAAACAACATACAAGTTCTGAGCCTGATCTTAAAATGTAGAACTTATGTTGATCACTGGTTTACTTGCGTAGCTCCTAAGTATCTACTGTGTAGTGGCCTGTAGTTTGTGTGTTTACTCATTGCTATTTCTTTTGCATAGTAAATCATGGTCATGTTTCTCCTTGTCTTGTTATTTCAGGTCATTTTCCAGATGGTGGAAGAAAAACCTAGAGATGTTGGGCATGGGATGGATGATTTAACCATTGTTTATGTAGACGAATCACTTCCTAGGCTATATGAAAATTCTCGAATCTCGGGCGAACAGCTACCTCAACAGTCTGGGATCGTGAAACGTGCAGTCGCTCTTGGACGCTATCTCCAGAATCCTCTAGTAATGGCAGCGACTTTATGTGGTCCAGGCCGGGAAATATTGTCTTGGAAGCTTCATCCATTGGAGGGTTTTCTTCAGGTTGACGAGAAGTATGGGATGGTTGAACAGGTTATGGTTGACATAACAAACCAGGTTGGAATCGACATTAATCTGGCAGCTAGCCATGAGTGGCTTTTTTCTCCTTTACAGTTCATTTCTGGACTTGGACCTAGGAAAGCTGCATCCTTGCAGAGGTCGCTTGTAAGAGCTGGTTCAATATTTGTCCGCAAGGACCTGATAATGCATGGGCTTGGTAAAAAAGTTTTTGTAAATGCTGCCGGTTTCTTGCGCATCCGGAGGAGTGGGCTGGCTGCTAGTAGCAGTCAATTTATCGACTTATTAGATGACACCAGAATACATCCGGAATCGTATGGTCTTGCACAAGAATTGGCAAAGGATATTTATGACCAGGATGTTAGAGGTGATTCCAACGATGATGAGGATGCGATAGAGATGGCAATAGAGCATGTGAGAGATCGACCAGGCTCCCTGAAAAAAGTTGTTCTTGAGGAGTATCTTGCAAGCAAGAAACGGGAGAATAAGAAAGAAACTTACAGTAATATAATGAGAGAGTTAAGCTCTGGATTCCAGGATTGGCGGATACCTTTTAAAGATCCAACTCCAGATGAAGAGTTTTATATGAATTCAGGTGAAACTGAAGACACCATAGCGGAGGGAAGAATTGTGCAGGCCACTGTGCGGAGATTGCAGAGTGGAAGAGCCATATGTGTATTAGATTCTGGACTAACTGGGATGCTTACGAAGGAGGATTTCGCAGATGATGGGAGAGATATTGTGGAGTTGTCAGACCGACTGAAAGAAGGCGAAATCCTTACATGCAAGATCAAATCGATTCAAAAGGAGAGGTATCAAGTGTTCCTTATATGCAAGGAAAGTGAGATGAGAAACAACAGGCACCAGCGGAACCAGAATCTGGATCCGTATTACCATGAGGATAGAAACAGTCTCCAGACTGAAAAAGAGAAAGCTCGAAAACAAAAGGAGCTTGTGAAAAAGCATTTCAAGTCTCGGATGATTGTCCATCCACGTTTCCAGAACATCACTGCTGATCAAGCAACCGAGGTATTTCCAGGCTTTTACTCTCAATTTGCTACTGGTTAAGTTGATAAGATATTACAGTAGTAGTCTTGGTCTCTGCTGCTATATTCTCTTAAAAGATATCTGATTTTATTTGTTGGTGATATGATCTTTCAGTATTTATCTGACAAAGATTTTGGAGAGAGCATTGTTCGTCCAAGCTCTCGAGGACTCAATTACTTGACATTGACCCTCAAAATTTACGATGGAGTCTACGCTCACAAGGAGATAGTTGAAGGTGGAAAAGAAAACAAAGACATCACGAGCTTACAGTGTATTGGGAAGACGCTGACAATTGGAGAGGACACCTTCGAGGATTTAGATGAGGTATGTCTCTTTATTTAATATAATAGTAATTCCAACTATTTGATTATTCAGCATTCTGACAACAACACCTCATAACTGCAGGTCATGGATCGGTATGTTGATCCTTTGGTCTCTCATCTTAAGACGATGCTTAACTACAGGAAGTTCCGGAAGGGGACAAAATCAGAAGTTGATGAGCTTCTAAGGATCGAGAAGAGTGAAAATCCTGCAAGGATAGTTTACTGTTTCGGGATTTCACACGAACATCCTGGCACCTTTATACTGTCCTACATAAGGAGCACCAATCCACATCACGAGTATATCGGTCTATACCCCAAGGGATTCAAGTTCAGGAAAAGAATGTTTGAAAACATCGATAAGCTTGTGGCCTACTTCCAGAGGCATATTAATGACCCGTTGCAGGAAACAGTACCATCGATCAGGTCTGTTGCTGCGATGGTGCCCATGAGAAGCCCTGCAGACCGGGGCTCTTCTGGAGGAGGTAGTTGGGGTGGTTCGCAGAGTGAAGGTGGAGGCTGGAAAGGCAACTCAGATCGCTCTTCTGGACCAAGACCAGGTAAACTCTTTATGGCCATGGTTCGACTTCTCTTGGCTTATAACTTAAAAATTTGGCGTGTTGTGAAAATAGTGAAAATGTAAAATTGTAGGGAGAGGCGGTGAGTACAGAAACGGTGGTGATGGGCATCCAAGTGGAGCGCCAAGGCCGTATGGTGGTCGTGGTAGAGGCAGAGGAAGGAGGGACAATAACAGCGAGAGAAATGATGGAAATGGAGATTGGGGAAGTAGTGGTGGTGGTTGGGGAAGCGAGTCTGGCGGTAAAAAGAGTGACGTTGCAGGTGGATGGGGTAGTGAATCTGGAGGTGGTTGGGGAAATGAGTCTGGCGGTAAAAAGAGCAGCGAGGATGGTGGTTGGGGAAAAGAGTCTAGTGGGAAAAAGAGTGGTGAAGACGGTGGTTGGGGAAATAGCGGTGGTGGTGGCGGATGGTGAAAAACATTAACAGCGGCTACAGTGTTGGTTGAAATTGCAAATGCTAAGATAAAAGCTATTGTTTTTTTTCTTTCTTTTTAAGTAGTAGCAATTAGCTTTTCCCATGTCTTTTCTTTTGTTTTGTCAACTCGGTTATGTAATGACTTTTTAAAAAAAGTTCCAGGAAAGTCTTACAAACAATTATAATAATTATATTTAAAAAATCGTAACTAACTAGAGTTAATTACAATATTGAATTTAGTTCTTTACGAGTTTTATTAACTTATATAGTAACTATATTAGAATGTTTTTATATGATTCACCAGTGGTTGGGTTTATCATGAAGTATTTATTTAATTTTTGTTTTGATTTGTTGACCAAAAAAAGCATGTATTTTAATAGATTAGTGCATAAACAAGAAGGATATCCTGTTTTGAACATGGACACAAGTAAAATGAAGGAAGAGTTCAGCATATCAAATCAAATATTCCCAAAACAGGTATTTCGGGTCATAAGAAATGAGGAAACATTAAAAATGATAAATCCTATCGCAAATTAAACAAAGAAACATGAGGATATTGCAAATCAAACAAAGAAACATGAGGAAAGAGTTGAGTTAAGGAAAGAGTGAAGGGAAATATTATTATCGATCCATAGACAAAGTCGAAAGAATTATACTATCGACATGGGCAGACATCTTTAGTCTTATATCTAAAATTAATATTAGAATTAGAATTAGTTACTGTTTTGGGACAATCTAATTTGATCTATTATCAATCCAACATAAAATCATTACACTCTGATATTTTTTTAAATATTCTGAAATTGATGTTTAAAAAATTATCATCTAAAAAAACATATTAAAAATAAATGTTCACATTGAAAATTAAAAAAAAGAAAAAATAATATATAAAATAGATGGATTCAACTACTAGTATTATCGATTGATTTTATACTAAAATTTATATAACTTGACATATATTCCTTAGATCAAAATCAGACATTGCTGGGACATGCAAAAACATGGCTTATATAATCCCACATAATGATTTTACATGCAGTAGATTAGACAACTCTACCCTAAAATGGTTGTGCACACCAATGTAATAAAAAACGTGTCATTTATTAAATTCTTATCACTAGGACTCTCTTGTAAGTTCTCATTTTATCTGGTCAACAACAAAAGGAAGAGAATAGTAAAATGTTTCCGTAATATAAATACGAAACAAAAATAATAATGACTTCCACAAAACAAAACATAACTCGCTGTGGTTCAATCATATCTATCCACACAAAACCATCAGCAAGTCTCTCTTAATGGGATTTCAATGTCGAATTCTCTTCTCCTCCTCCTCCTCTTGATCCTTCTCCGATCACCCATCACCGGTCTCCACATCCTCCTCGTCCTTCTCCACTCTCTCTTATAAAACTCATTAAAAAAAATAAACATCTCTTCAAAAAAAAAAATGGCATCGGTGTTTCTGTACCACGTGGTGGGAGATCTGACGGTGGGGAAGCCAGAGATGGTTGAGTTCTACGAGACCGAGACTGTTGAATCCGCGATTCGTGCCATTGGTGAGTCCACGGAGTGTGGGATTCCCGTTTGGAGGAAGAGATCGACGGCTGGGTTCGTGGAGAACAGCGAGATGAGGCAGCAGAGGTTCGTGGGGATATTGAGTTCTCTGGATATAGTTGCCTTCTTAGCTAAGAGTGAGTGTCTTCAAGAAGACAAAGCTATGAAGATCCCTGTCTCTCAAGTTATATCTCCTAACAACACTCTCCTCAAACAAGTTGATCCTGGCACCAGGTTTGTTTGTCTTGGCTTTGATTCTGTTTGATTTTAGTTGCATACATCTAGACCTAGTAAAGCTCGCTAATTTGAGTTTTATGTGTCTCTTGTCTTAGTTCTGTTCGGTCTGTGTTCGATTTTAGTTGCAGATGTCTAGGATCTTAAGTTGTTAACTTTACTACAAAAAAAGTTGTTAACTTTACTACAAAGTTGTTAACTTTACTACAAAGAAAGGGTCACATCTTAAGCTTAATTATGTCACATCTTAAGTTTTTGTGGAATGATTCTCAGGTCTTCATTTTGTTTGATGTGTAGTTCCGTTTTAGTTGGATACCAAGTCTCAAATTTGATGTGTGTCTACGTTTATTCACTTGTTAAATTATCCAAAGTTGTGACATTTCGTTTCTAGTTTACTTCTATTTCGATTTTAGTTGCATAGTTTTAGTCATAAAGCATAATGATGTTTCACAAAAAGAACCATATGTAGGATATTAATTTTACTAGAAAGGTTCACATCTTTAAGTAAAATGGCAAGAAAGTTTGATCTCTGATTCCCTGTTTGGAGCTTGGATCTAGTTGAATAGTCAGCTATATCAACTTGCAAACTAATTAAGATCCTGTTCTTTCGTTCCTTTCATGTTGTGATTATTGACTGAGATCTCTCAACGTGGTGAGAAACTCTGTCATATATATAGCCATGTGCTTGGATACCCAAAAATTATTGTTCTGATTTGATTTTAATTATAGGTACATGACAGTGGGACCTCTTTATCTTTTTTTATTGATTGATTCGATTAATAGGAGCAAGGAACATGGCTCGTGCCTCAACAACTACCAACCTTGGTTCGATTAAATACAATGTTTTCTTGTGCTCAGTGTTTAAAAAGATGTTTCAAACATTTGGGAAAATACTACTAGAGTACTAAATAGAGACTAGTTTAAAATGCATCATTGTTGACTTCAACGTCTCTTATCTTGCTTGGAACTTTGTCAATGCTTATTTTATGTCTGCAGCTGTCTTTGTTATTTGAAATGATAGTTTATGTCATCAACTAATAGAAAGGAAAAAAAACAGGAAAAATATGATTAAAATAGGACTGTCTTAGATTCTATGATGCTAGTATTTTCACTACATGAAAGGATTATTTTGTTTTTGTGTCTTACAAAAAGGATCTTACCTACCCTTCTTCCTTTTATCATCCTCACCTACTACAAACAGAAGTGTTGTTTGACAATAATCACGTCCATCAATGCCCATAGCCTTAATGTATCATCTAATTAGATTAGAAGCCATAACTCTTAAGTAAACTTCATTTCATTTGTTTCCTTTGACCTAATAAACTTTAACTGCTGTTATCTGGAAAGCGATTTGGAACGTCATAGGGAGCATGGATTGTATAAATGATAGGTTTTTAAAGTGTCTGTACGAGCTGGAAGATGCATATCAATTGTTCAGACGCTGCAGAAATTCATCCTCATTTGCCCCTCAGATCTAGTGTCTATGGAGTTGATTGCAGTTTAACTTGTTAAACATCTCACTTTTCCACTTGAAAGGGTCACAAAGTTGTTATGACTTGTGCAGGTTACATCTATCTGCTGCCCATTTGTTTGATCTTGTATAAGTAGACAACACTGAATAGTTCTGTAAACCTATCCAAGATAGAGTGTTTCCTGCAAATATTTGCATCCTTGTTCATCGTTTCTTGTGTGTACTGACCAGATGGATCTGCTACGTTTACTTGAGCATGCAGAAGCTTTTGAGTTGGCTCATATTGGCCTCTTGTGTTAGATTTCAAATCACATACACACTATTATATAGAATATCTAATATTCCCTAAAGCTATACCTCCTTTGCACTCTAAGATATGATGCATAGTTGCATACTTCTCATATTCCTTGAATCAAGGACCTTGATCCTCGTGTTGCTTTATATAGGTTCATTTTGATTGCGTCCTGAAAAATTTCAGGTTACTCTGTTGTAGTGAACTCTGATATGTGTGTTGATTGAATTACCTTCCTTGCTTGTACAGTTTTATGTGGTCACTGGCCAACAAGATCAAATGTCTGTTATGCTGATAACTTTATTGTATCCATTGTAATCCAAGGTTGATAGATGCTCTGGAGATGATGAAACAAGGAGTGAGACGACTTCTGGTTCCGAAAAGCGTTGTTTGGAGAGGTATGAGCAAGAGATTCTCCATTCTTTACAATGGAAAATGGCTGAAGAACAGTGAGAATTCTAGCAGTAGCAGTGGTCTATCCATTGACTCCAACAGGCCTGCTACTTCCAAGGCTTCAAGCCGGGACAAGTTTTGCTGTCTCTCAAGGGAAGACGTGATCCGCTTCCTTATAGGTGTCCTTGGAGCATTAGCTCCTTTGCCACTCACATCAATCTCTTCTCTTGGAATCATCAATGTAAACTATAACTTCATTGAAGCCTCTCTTCCAGCCATTGAAGCCACCAAAAGGCCACCGTGTGATCCTAGTGCGATTGCCGTACTGGAACAAACCGAAAACGAAAAACAGTACAAGATAATAGGAGAAATCTCAGCTTCAAAGCTCTGGAAATGTGATTATCTTGCTGCAGCTTGGGCTCTAGCTAATCTATATGCAGGACAGTTTGTGATGGGAGTTGAGGACAACATGTCATCAAGATCATTCAGCGACTTCCTCCAAACTTCATTTGTGGGAGGAGGAGGAGACCAAAACGGAAAAGCTACAACAAAGGCCAAGAAATTCAGTAGCAGGAGCATCGGTTTTAATCCAACAAGCCCGACAAGATTGAGCATCGGTAGGAGCATGTACAGGGGAAGAAGTGCGCCATTAACTTGCAAAACATCAAGCTCATTGGCTGCGGTAATGGCTCAGATGCTGTCTCATAGAGCCACACATGTTTGGGTTACAGAGGCTGATTCTGATGATGATGTTCTTGTTGGAGTAGTGGGCTATGGAGAGATCTTAGCTGCTGTTACTAAACAGCCTTCTGCCTTTATTCCTTCAAATCGATCACATGAAGGTATTGGTAATGAAAATCAAAGCTAAGACTACACAAATCATAAGGATTACAACTTATGTTTCTTATCCTGAGAAAATGGACAGAGTTTTTGGGGTGTGTTTGTGAAATTATGTACTATTGAATTTGATATCAGAGCTCCAATAAGCAAAAATAAAGGAGCTATTATTTTTCTTTCTCATTCATTACAATGTGAAGTACTGTTGTTGGTGTTCTGGTGTTTAAAGCATATGTATAAACAGATTTGCCTTATTATTTCTTGGAGATATAGTATTCTACAGATAATAATACTAGTTGGCTATTAAAGTTGAAGAAAGTGATCTATGGGGATGGGTCTACTCGGTTTTGACATATCATGAGAACAGAACACAGAGGTTCACCAAGTTAGCTCTAGATATTTAATACGCCACCGCATGTATTCAATAAAACTTCAAGTTGACCAAACCAATAAATGATTGAAAATATATATTTATATAGTTTATATTACAGACATTATTGATACGTTGATGAATACTTTCTCTTCTGTATTTGAATGATTGATGTTTTAGATTAAATTTCTCTTTTATATTTTTAAAATTTGATGTTTTAAAATATAATTAATTCATTTACTTTTATAACTAAACCTTAAATTAAAATGCAAAAATGTAAGTGATAAACTTATATTGGTAAAACCAAAAAATAATAAACAAATACATATTTAATTTTTCAATATTGTACGAAAAAATTTAGACATCAGCTTTTCATATACAGAAGAAATACATTAACGGATACAAAATCAGCAAAAGACTAGATAACTCCAAAAAGACTCAAACAAAGAAAGCATATAAACATTACATTAATATTAATAAACTACATGACAATCCAAGTCCTGCATTATACAAAAATAATGCTCGCTGATTATAAACATAAGTGTTATATAATAGCTAGTGGTTTTAACAATCCACAATCATAAAGAAAAAAACGAAAGGCTTTGTTTTGGTATAAAGATAACATGAGCCTTTGTTATGGATCGAAGAGTAATGTAAAGAACACTTTTTGGTTTTATACCATGATTTGAGAATATAAAAGTTAATTAGATTTAATTGCTTTACCCTTTTTGTTATTACGCCATATAAGTATTAATTTTTAGTTTATTCATATTTTGTCCTTTGTGTTGGTCGTGAGATTTAGAAAATGTTTATAATTCTCAAGCTAACATTTATTGATTCTATATTATAATTCTCAAATCCAAACTTTAAATGGTATCAATATATGAGAGAAGGCTTAATACTAACATTTTAATGGGTTTTGCATTTCGACATCTTTTTATCACCATATTTTTAGCTTTTTATCACCATTTTTTTATAGAATTTCCTTTATCACCATATTTTTATTGAATTTCCTTTATCACCATATTTTTATAGAGGTCATGGTCAGTGTCTTTAATATTTATTTTCTTAAAATTCTAAATTTATTAAAGAGATACGTGCTTACCCAAGCATATGTATATGTGCAATATTTAAGGAAAATATAGAGAAATTCAAAGGAAATAATAGATACATTCACTACCATCATCATCATCAATTCATCATCATCATCATATTAATTTTCTTTCAATCCCCAACTTAACCAAAAAAATATAACTCTAAAATATGCTACAAGTACAAATCTTGGTGATAAAAAAAAATACTAACCCGTGAGAAACAAATTGGAGAAAACAAAAAAAAAACAAAAAAAAACAAAAAAAAAACAGATATAGAAATTGATTGAAGAGAGGACAACAAATCTAGCTTGAAGTGTGGGCGAGATCCTCCATAAAGACCCTTAATTTTTTTTATCAGAAATGGCAATGCAAAAAAAGATAATTAATCAATGAGGATGATAATATTGCTGAAGATAGTAGGTAATGAAATTTAGAGAAGACTGAAAATAAAATTATAAACAAAAAAATAAAATAAAGAACCAAACCAAGAACATATATTCCTTTTTTCTTCCCTTTCACTCTTTGCATATGAAATCAAGATGTTGGTTTATTCTTTCTCTGCCCCTGGATTAATCAGATTCAGAACCAAACATCAAAACATGATTTGAGAAAAATCCAAAGAACAAGAAGAAGAAACTAGAAGCTTACACAATGAAAGATCTCAGATATGGCAACCAAAGCAATTGCAAGTTTTGGGAGTAAAGGAGCAATAACCAAAGGGTCTATTTGGGATGTTGCAGTTAATTGCAAAACAACAAGGAGAAGGCAAGCAAAGTCCTTTTGCACCTCCACAACAAGTGCAAACTGAACATATCTGGAAACTCCCTAGCTTCCTTCTTGTTTCATTCATTACCATATACTTCTCCTCCATTAATGGCACCATTCTCACCTCTCCTTCTTTAGAGGGTGCTGTGAGCTCATTTGCCTAAAAAAAATCCACATAAATTGCAATCAGAGCCCAAGAAATACCCATTTTCTAATTTGAAATAAAGTTTAAAACTTGAAACCAGCTTAGGTTTACACAAACCAAGGTTCAATTTCTCAGGTAAAATCAAGAAGACAAGAAAGAAGACACTAACCTGGAGACTGAAAGTGAGGAAGATTGAGAAGCAAAGAAGCAACAAAACAATAGAGATCTTTGATTCTTCTAAAGCTCTCATCTTCTTTTTACTTCTTTCGATGTTTAGTAAAGTAGCAAGTGACTTAATGTTCTCTCTTATTTCACTTTTGCCTACTTCGTCCTCCTTCCTTCTCTCTCGAGCTACTTTTTTCAATTATTTGGTAAACATTTATTATTAGGTTTATTTGTAGAGAAAATGTTTTGTTTTGTTATGTGAGTGAAGAATATGTGGGTCCTTATTATTATTATTATTATTTTTTGTTACCACACCAATATCGAATCAAAATATTGAAAAACCAATGGTGAGAAAACAGCTTCTTAGGAAGGATTAGATTCTGTTGGTTACAAATGACATTTTTCCTAAAGTTGATTTCATTATTTCCGTTAGCACTGAGAAAAGTACAGTGAAGAAGATACTGAACTGGTGTTCAAAAAAAAAGATACTGAACAAAAAAAAATTCAATGCTAAAATCCATCTAAATTTGATTCAGATAACAACCTTTAAACTTAAAATTTAACATAAAGACCTTTAAACTGATTTTATTTAATGAATTAGACACTCATTCTCTTTATATTATCGATAAAACAAGCTGATCTTTAGTTTAGGAGTTTTTACACAAATAAACCTTAGTTGGGGTTTTTATCACTAAAGATCCAGAAATCTTGTAAAATATTTATAATTCAAGTTTTCAAAATTTATACTTCAAATAAATTATGCAATTTTTTTTGAAACTTCGATGTGTTCATCTTAAAATATTTGAATAATATTTTTTTGCAGAACTTTATTGTATTTTGGATTTGAATGCTAAAAATCTTTAACTAAATTTAGTTTTTGTAAAAACTCATAAACTAAAGATTTACTAGTAATATCAGTTTGTTTTACCAATAATGTAGACATAAGGTCTAATCCATTAAATAAAGGTCAATTTGTGGGTTTTCAATTAAGTTTTAGAAGTTTCTGTAAGAATCCAACTTAAGGATTTTTAGCATTAAAAGTCCAACATGAAACTATATAACTAATACAGCTTCTTTGGTAAGTTTAGATAGCCGTTGAGTACATCACTTCCATCTATAGTATTAAAACAAAAATACAAATATGAGAATGCTAAAATTTAGTCATTTATTACAACAGTAATTAATGAAGCTATTGATGTTTTAATGAAGCTACGATTAATGAATGTTGTTTTATCCAAATTAACTTAATCGATTTATTACACTATAATAAATGAAGTAATTGATATTTTAATGAAGCTACTAATTAGGAATGTTGTTTATCCAAATTTTAAAATGTTTTATTACATCTTTCTTTTTTTACTTTTTCTAATTACTTCATTAATTGTATTTATTATAATTATTAACATCACTTTTTTTACGTGTTAATCATAATAATTTCATATGTTTGAATAAAATTATTCATTCGTGACAAAGATTCCAACCGGTTAATAAATAGTTTTTATTTATTCACATTCATCTAAGTATCTATCCGAATATAAATCGATTTTTTGATATCGTTTTTTGTTGTTCTAAAACTAAACTACATGTAGATATTATAAATTTCTAGAGGGGTTTGAGTTGTTCCTTCTGGGTCCGGGTAGGTTCATATGAACGTAAAAGTATTCAAATAACCTATATGTTTTAAAAATATCATTAAACAAAATATAAATACATAAGTAAAAATTTATATTATAAATTTCATGTGCTAAGTTTTTAATAAGATATATGAATAATATAGAAATAATATTATACTTTTGTTAAAAATATTCCAACTAATTGACAAAAACTCATATGTAAACAAATGACATTATTTTTACGGGGATATAAATTTTATTATACAATTGACGGTTCCAAATGAATAATCATATTACGTTTGTTGACTTTATATTTATTTCTAATTAGTCAAGATAAGTATATTTTTATATATAGTATATCATCATGTAAAAACATATAACTATATCACCAAACAAGATTTAAATTAACACCCGCTCGGTGAGCGGGTCCAACTTTAATATAGATTATTATACAATATTGTGGATATAAGAGCATCATTATCCCTAAGAACCCTTAAAGGGTTCTTAGTTTTTTTTTTTGTCTGTTTTAAAAAAAAAAAAAAAGAACCAATTGCGGGCCGCCACATATCAGTGGAGCCCGCGAACAGTGCAAGAACTTCTTAAGAACTGGCTGTTGCAAAAGAACTTTAAGAGCTGAGTTCTTAAGAAAACAGTGGGCCCCACGCTAAGAACCCTGGCTAAGAGCCAGGGATAATGATGCTCTAAGTGGGCTTAAAGTTTGTATTCCGATTGTTACAACTCACCATTTAAATTCTAGACAAAAAGCTGGTATTGGATGAATATAGTTAGGCAAAATAAGAAAGGCATAAAGGTCCACTACATAGTGTACGTCGTCGTTTGTGATGCAACAATAACGTAAATCTCCTTTCTTATGCTTATAGAGAAACACTTCTAGCCTTCTAGGTTAATTTGAAACACAGCGATGGCGGCTCGGAATGCTCTGCTTCGATACCTTAGAGTCCACGTCAATCCATCACCTGCACTCCCTTTGAGCGTTGTTGTTCTTCGGCGTTACTCGGAGGAAGTAAGAGGATCGTTTCTAGACAAATCTGATGTGACAGATCGCGTTGTCTCTGTCGTCAAAAACTTTCAAAGAGTCGATCCCTCTAAGGTACTTTCCTTGGAATGAGTAGGTGAAACATATTTGATTAGATCAAGAAAAGCTTTCCATTGTATTTAGAAACAATTTAATTTCATTTGAGAAATGTGGATGGCTCTTTCTTATTTTGTTCATTTATGTACTAATGCAGGTAACACCAAAAGCCCATTTTCATAAGGATCTGGGGCTAGACAGTTTGGACAGTGTGGAGGTTGTGATGGCATTGGAGGAAGAGTTTGGATTTGAGATCCCTGATCATGACGCTGACAAGATCCAGTCCGTTGATCTTGCTGTTGACTTTATCTCTTCTCATCCTCTGGCTACGTAAAAACAGATTCAAACTCATGCATCATAGCCTCAGCTGTGTCTACAGCTTTCGATTAGCCTAATAAGAAGAGAAACAATCATGTCTCTTTTTTTTTGCTTTAATAACTATTTGATGTGTTCCTGCATGATTTTATGAGATCTTTCAAGAAACTTTTGGTTTCTTGACATTCTTATTAAATATAATGCATCAGACACTCGTTCCATTTTGAGGATCCGTGAAGAGCCGCTAGCAAGTCTCAAAAGTGAGAGCAAATCTAATTTGTTATTATAAAACAATGAAACGGGATAGACATGGTCTCCTAATATAAGTTCACTCAAAATTAGTAAGAAGGGAATCTAAAAGCATGTTTAATGCAGGTCTCTTAAGTTGGGTCCATTAGCGTACGGTCTTTTAACTAAAAAACGCTAAAGAACGTTTTTTAAATAAAAGTTTTTAGATACGTCTTTTAGCGTTTTTAGTTAAAAGATAAGAGACCGTACGCTAAAAAACTCAATTTAGGGGGACCTGCATTAAACATGCTCTAAGATATTTATTCAACTTTTACACAATCAGACAGATGTTTACTACAATACGTTGTATTCCAATTGAAATCTCAATAAAATATCTACTTTAGTAATTTGATTCTTGTCTTCTGTAGTGTTACCAACAACCGGCATTAACTTATCTTTATAATTTAGTTGATGTTTCTTTAGTTTATTTTCCTTCTGAAACAAAAAGAAAATTCATATCCAAATAATACAATTTATTAAACTCTTAATTGTCAACACATGTTGAGAGAAAGGATCTAAAATAAATTCACGAATATCGTGGATACAGAACGACATTTAAATCATATAAAAGAAAAAAAAAATTACATTCAACAAAGTTTGGCTTTAAGATCCTTTCTCAGAATTTTTCCGGAAGGAGATTTGGGTATGGAGGGAACAAAGAAAACCTTGTGCAATCTCTTGTAGAATACCACCTACACATCCACACATCAAGTTACATATTCATTTTATATATAAACCAGATAACGAAAATCACAAGTATGAAAGTTAGGTATGGTGGTTGAGAAAGACAATTGACAATCTAAGAATAACAGAGCCATCTAGCGGAATGCGTCGGTGTGGTGGTTGAGCGAAGCTACTTAGATTACGATTAGGATTAGATTATTTTGGTTGATACAAGTTTGTAATTGAAACTTGAATCCCCGTTTCCAGATTGTGAATTAATATATATAAGTATGAAAGTTCAAAAAAACAATATAGTCACAAGTATATAATCACAAGCAAAGACCAACTAAAATGTGTACCTGTTTGGCTATATATTCTTTTATATCTTCTTCTGTGATGTCGTTTCCATTTGATCGAACTACGAAAGCCACCGGAACTTCTCCAGCCACTTCATCTCCTTGTCTGCAAGTGACCAATAAAGTTTAGAAACGGTGTGGTTTACACAACCTTATGACTCAATGCATATATGGTTGTGCTACTTACGGAACAACCGCAGCATCCGCAATAGAGTGGTGATTGATGAGCAAAGCCTCTAGCTCTGCGGGAGGCACCTGTTCTTCCATGTTCCATCATTAGTGCCACAGTTTCTAAATAACCTTATTTATAATGTGAAAAAATGCGTTTTATATTTATTAAATAATGTTGAGATATCTTTTAATCTCAACGTTCTGATATTTTTGTATCGTATACTTTATTTTATAATAAAAATAGAGTAATTAACAAAAATAAATACATTACTTTATTTTTATTTTATTATAAAGTAAAAAATAAAATGGTGTTAGAAATTTTTTTTACTTTAAACTTTACTTTAGAATAAAAAACTGTGTAAAGTTGGAGATGCTCAATTAACTTTTAAAGATTTTTAGGAGATTGAATATGTTAATTGGATAAAATGATTTAAAAGCGAGGAAATAAATAATTGAGTTCGGTTTTTTATAAATTTTGTTTTAAATTAAATAAAATATTGTCAATGGACTTGCCTGAAAGCCTTTGAACTTGATGACCTCTTTGAGTCGATCAACAATGAATATCTCATCATCTTCATCAACATACCCAATGTCCCCTGTGTGAAGCCAACCTTCCTCGTCTATTGTAGCCGACGTGGCTTCCGGATCATTCAAGTACTCTGCGCGCCAAAAGTCAGTTGAAATTATATATACCCTAAATCTTTATTATATCGAGATTGTGTTATATCCAGTAAATCTTTATTACGTTTTTAATATTTTGACATCTTTTCATTTCAAGAAATATAAAACATGTCACGTGTGTTTAAGTAAATGTAAAAGACGTGGCCATAAAAAAAATAGACATCATAGTAAAAAGCATGTCGTACAAATGTACATGTGATGCAAACCTAATTAAAAGCGCTGCATATTTAGATAATTGAACTGTATTGTTTTGTTTGAACAATCTGCAGAAAGTAAATACGTTTTCTCTTATATTTGTGAAATGAAAAGTAGTACTATTTTTTTTTCTGAAGCCACTACAAAGTTTTTTTTCCTCACGCCACTACAAATTGGAAATTAAATTATAGTTCTTCTATTTAGCTATCAACTACTCCATTGAATGTAAGACTTTCATTGCACCAAATTATTTTCCAAAAAGGCGGAAAATGTGAGGCAGAAGACAGAAGAAAATTAAAAAACGAACCTTTCATGATTTGTTGACCACGGATACAAATCTCACCAGGTTGGTTGTAGCCAAGAGAGAGACGTGTCTCAAGGTGAACCACTTTAAGCTCTGCGTTTCGGACTACAGTCCCACAAGAACCTGATTTTGATGGAATTGGCTCTCTAGCAAACCCAAGGCTCATTGACAACACTGGTCCTGCCTCTGTCATACCATATCCCTGTTTATCCATGATCCAACAGTTATTGATTTCCTCAAAAGTTTATATATTACTGCACTTTTGGCACTATTGTACTAAATTACTAAGATTAAATAACTCGACTATGAGGACAAAGCAAGTATTGGTCGACTACGTAAATTTAATTTGTTGTATGATATACATTATCTAAGTAGTTTAGGTTACAATACCATTTTAATTATTTTTATCTAACTCATAGGTTACATAACCTTTTATTTATTTATTATTTAGTCTCATAAACTTTTCTAAGCACTGTAAAATACATCGACGAACCATTAACTTCTCCAATATAAATGTTTTAGCAAATGTTTTTTTTTGCTAAAGATCATATTTTAGCAAATGTTAATAGTGTGTGTGTGTCTTTTCTGTTTTTTTTTGTCAAGTGTGTGTGTCTATGTCTATGTGTGTGTGAATGTGTGTTATAAATGAGTCCACGCACAGACCGTTGGAGCAACACACCCTTGGCATCTTATTTTAAAAGTATTTTCACTTCAAAATAAGAATGCTTATTGGAAATGTTTTTAAAACATTAATTTGTATCCCTTTTAAAATTCAAAAGTAAATGTAACAAAGTTTGTATATTTATATAGTATTGTCAGATTTGATCAGTTGTATAGAATAATTTCATCATCAAAATCAATACTATTGATAATTTTTATAATTTATATAGATAATACAAACATTAAATTGTATAACAATTCATTTTCTTATGTAGTTATCATCGTAAAATGGTTTATTTTGTAATTTTGTTACTTAGTTTTTGAAATGATCATACCTATTTTGTTCTGTTATGAAGCAAATTATCATATATGGAAAAGACTTTAAAAGGGTAATTCATTTAAGACAAAAACAAAACTAGAGAAGAAGACATTTGGAGAAGTTCAAAACCCAGCATAAACTCCTATGTCGAAACTTCAATTATAAAGACAATATATCAATGTGAACATGGGATGCAGTTCATTGGATCGGCGACCTGAATCACATGCGTCGTTTTGTTCCTATGTCTAAACCTAAAATACACATGCTTTATTACTATTAAATACACAATTAAAAGTATAAGATATTAGGAAAAGTAATACAATGCCAAATAAGTGTGCTTACTGCAGATGTTTTAAAATATATATTAATTTCAAAACATGGTACCAAAGTTTGTCTTAATTAGTATTGTCAGATTTAATCAATACAGTATTATTAATACAGATAATACAAACATAATATTATATAACAATTCATTTTCTTATGTAGTTATCATCGTAAAATGGTTTAGTTTTGTAATCTTTGTTACTTAGTTTTTGAAATGACCATACCTATTTTTTGGTTATATAGCAAATTATCATATATGGAAAAAGACTTTAAAAGGGTAATTCATTTAAGACAAAAACAAAACTAGAGAAGAAGACATTTGGAGAAGTTCAAAACCAAGCATAAACTTTTATATCGAAACTTCAAATGTAAAGACAAATATATTGATGTGAAAATTAAATGCAGTCCATTGTATCGGCGACCTAAATCACACCTGTCTTTTTGTTCCTATGTTATCTAAACCCTAAACTACACCTGCTTTATTACTAATAAATTAAATAAATAAATAAAAGTAGAAAATATTAGGAAAAAGGAATACAATGCGAAATTAGCTTGGGAGCAGATGGACTGTACGTAACGTTGATTATGCCGAAGAGTTAGACGCAACCAACTCACTCCCTTCCCATGCATTCCCATTTTTAAATATTTAATAATTATTTTTTAAAAATTAACTAATTAGCCAAATTATTCATTTTCGCCGATATTGGTAGCTAATGAAATTTATCGCCGTATTAGTAGGTTGTAAGAAAAAAAAATCAACATGCAAGTAAAATAGTATTACCTGGCCAAGGACGGCCTGAGGGAGACGGCTACGTAGACTATCCTCAAGATCTTTCCCTAAAGGAGCTGCACCGGAGAGAACCAATCTAACGGAAGATAGATCGTAAGAGTTAACAGTTGGGTTCTTTGCCAAAGCAATCACAAGCGGTGGAACAAGCGCCGCTACTGTCACCTTGTGTCTCTGTATTAGATCCAATAACGCCCCGATCTCGAATTTGTGCATTAAAAGAACCGTCGCACCTATACTTATTACACGTTTTAATTATAATGTTTTTGCATTCGCAAATAATAAAAAAAAAGATTAGCATGTTTAATTAATGTACCGGATCGGATGGAATTGAGGAGGACGCTATTGAGTGAGTAGATGTGGAACAGAGGCAAAACGCATAGTACGACGTCGTTTGGTTTCAGGTAAAGATTTGGATTCTCTCCATCGACTTGTTGCGCAACGCTCGTGATCAAGCTCTTGTGCGTTAAAACCACTCCCTTAGGCAACCCCGTCGTGCCGGAAGAGAAAGGAAGCGCCGCCGCGTCGTCACCGCCGACATCTTCTAGCGTCTTTGTCTCATCGTCGTCAGCGAGTAGTAACGTGGAGAAAGGAAGACAATTCTCCGGGGGAGGAACCTCCGTGGTGATAACCGTGAGATCTTCTCCGATAAGGTTTCTCAATTTATCAACGTAGTGAGAGTGAGTGATGATGAGCTTGGCTCCTGAAGACTTGACCTGTTTGTGAATCTCCTGAGAGGTGTAGAAAGGGTTTGCGGTGGTGGAGACGGCGCCGATCATGGAAGCGCCCATGAAGGAGAAGACGAACTCGGCTGAGTTTTGAAGGAGGATCATTATCACGTCGCCTTTTCGAATCCCCATTTTGTGTAGCCCGGCAGCGATTTTCCGACATGTGAGGTGAGTTTCGCCGTATGTGTAGCTTTTTCCGGTGGAGCCTACGATTAGACAAGGCTTGTCGGAAACAGAGGGGAGCTTTTGGAAGCAGTAAGTGTGGAGAGGGAGGTGGTTGGGGATGTCTATGTCAGGAAGCTTTGATCGGAAAATACGTGGTGGTGGCGTAGGAGGAGGATCATCGGTGGGGGAAGTGGTAGTATCTACCGGTTTGTGGATCTGAGGTTCTTGTAGGGTTGCAGTTATCATTGTTGTAATAAAAAGAAGAGTGAGGAATGTGTTTTTGTTTGGTTTTGTTGTTTGTTATGTTATTGTTTTGGAGATGTAGGTATATAATAGGGACTGTGTGTGTAGGTGAGGTGAGGAGAGAAGAAGAAATAAATAAAATTAGGGGAAGGAAGAAAGGGAGAAACGTGGTAGGTAGAGGGAATGGCTGTTAGAAGAGGAATGGACGATTGTTTGGTTTGGTTTGGTTTGATAGGTTTCATTTTCTCTATACATACACTCTCTCTTGCATTGCATGTCCTTCTCTCACTCTCTCATTTCTTTTCTCTCCTTTTTGTCCCTATTTAATTTTTTTTTTTTAAAGAAATCTGTTAAAAGTTTTTTTCATTTAAATAAAAAACGTTACAAGAGATCAAGCAAGAAACTACAACAAAACTAAAAAGAAAGTGAGAGAAAGATCAGATGAACTGATAGAGCAAATGGAGTGGAGAAAACAGAACAAATAAGAGAGAAGATTTTTCTTTTTTTTGTCACAAAGAGAGAAGATTACATTATGGAGGTTTTCAAATGCTCAAAAGAGGAGGGTCGACTTTGTTACCAAGAGACACCATTGCTGAACAATTTGTCAACAACAATACCGGGAACATTAATCCCCAAGACTGAATATGGCGTAGAGAGTCCAAAATGCAAGCAAGAGCTGCGCTCTTATCACAAACACTACACGCAGGCTTGCCAACCCTGAAGGAGATCAATAGTTTTATAAGAATCTGAGGAAGCTGTAGGAAGCCATTGCAACACAAGTTACACAACATTCAAGGCATATGGAGGTGCACGATGGTTTAGGTGAGCACAAATCCTGGACCAAACCTCATCAGAGTAAATGCAATCAAGAATAAATGGTCCCTAGACTCATTTTTTTACCAAACCACATAACAGCTATGCAGTTCTAGCTTAAGCCTAAGACCTAATAAGTTGATATTTACTTAATAGAATAGCCATGTAACTCAATCTCGGTGACATATTCGATAATTCCTTGATGATGGTTGAGTGCTATATCTTCATTACTCTTTGTTTGTTAGAATAACATTTTTTTACAAAAATTGTTATTTTAGAATTCTTATATAAATTCTTTGTATTTTCAGCTTAATATTAATTGTAATCTGCAATGGTCTTATAAATAATTTTATTTATCTTAAATACTATTGATAAAATATGTATAATTAATAAAAAGATATATGCATTTCAATCATTTTTTTAACATATGCAAAAATGTCAAAATAACACTTTTAAAGAAACGTAAAGAGTAATAGATAGTAATACAATGCTTTGAACTCAGGATTAGAGCTCGTTCGCTCGCAAATTCTTTTATCATCTTTTATTTGAAGTAAACAAAAATTTACAAATACCATCCTTAATATCTATAATATCTTCTTAAATTTGTGTTTAGGAAAACCTTACTAAATATTTATGATGTCTTGTTTGAATTCAATTTTAGAATATATTATATTTTTAAAATTTAGGAAGATATTGATAAATATGTAGAATATATTCATAAGATTTTGGAAAACTTTCCTAAATGTGTATTTAAAATACATTCTTAGGTGTGTATTTATGAAGACTTTCATGAATATATATTTATGAATATATTACTTAATTTGAATTTTATGTATATTTAATAAGATATTTTAATATATATAACGTATTCCTATAAATTTTAGAAGACATAATTGAATTAAGATATTATACTTATTTAAAAGCATTTTCGTAATTTTTGAGAAAATGACATATACAATTAGAAAGAATTTATTATATATATACAAATTACATTCAAGAAGTTTATTTACACATTTATAAAAGAATTCATTAGTTCAGAAAAATATCCTACATTTCCAAAATGTTATTCTAATTTTTTTGAAATTTTTTTTAAAGAAAATTCTTTTCTAAAATGTCTTTTTTTGAATTTTTGTTGAAAATATTGAAAAAGAATAAATTTGGAAATACAAAAATTGATTTCTTTCTAAAAAGTGTCATTTTTTATTTTTTATTTTTAACATATTTTATATATTCGATAAATAAGTAATTTATCATAAAGAGGAATACTCAAAGGTAGAGTTAAAAAATGTTGTTGTCAAAATGATTATTTAAAAAATAATCAAAATAAATTTTATTAAATGGTGTAGATATATATATTTATACCCTTTGAATTAACTAATTTAAATTTAAGATTTAGAATTATGAAAGGAAGTTTTGGTAGTAAAATATAAAATTAAAAAAATTTATTTTGGTCATTTGTTTTTGAGATTTATTTGTGATAAAACTTCAAAAAAATTCTTTGAAAGATTTGACTAATTAGAATAAAGATACAATTATCATTTATTTATTTTAATAAAAACTCTTTTTTGGTCAAATAAAACGATGTTAAGTCTTAGAGCATGTTCATTAAGGGGCTCCTAAGGGGTTTTTAATCCAAAAAGGTGGTAAGTCTCACCATTTTTCCTAAGAATCCGTCTTTAAAAATCCTTAGTTTAGAACTGTCTCTTGCACTGTTTCGTGGATTCCACTACCACGTGTCGGTCTATCATTGGTTTATTTTATTTTTAAATTTTTCTTAAAAAAGATCCGAAAAAGTAAAAAGAAGAAAAAAATTAAGAACGCTGTTCTTATGGATGATGGAGATAGTCTTAATAGCTAATCAAACCTGTTTACTTTCTTACTTTCCAAGCGTCCCTTGTTATTTCCCCAAAGGAAGAAGGATGTGGGTGGAGATCATCTGTGGTCTCGTTATCTACAAATTCTTCCGCCGTTTCTTCAACGACGACGAGATTTCCGATGAAGAAACCTCCGGTTCCGCTGCTCTCTTCTCCGTCGCTCACAGGTGAACCCTCTCTTTGCTGATTCCCCTTAATTGATTGATTATTGTTTGTTAACAACTGAGTTTGCAGACTTGAGAAGCTTTATGGTGGAAAAGCTTATGTAGGGCTTCGAATTCCAGATGCAGACACTGCTTCTAGACAGGACATAGATGTTGTCCTTCTCACTAAAGGGTAAGTGTTTCTCTCTCTCTCTGTGAGTGTCCAACATGTATTGGTTGACTTGATATGTTCGGTTTTTAGACAAGTTGTGGTGATCAGTGTCAAGAATCTATCTGGGACTGTTACTGTAACGAGCGATGGAAGCTGGGTTTGTGAAGCTGGGAAGCATCATACAACTCAGACTTACCCTGATCCTGTACGTGCTTTGACTAAGTAAAGACTATGTTTGTTGCTTGAAAAGATTATTATGAAATTAGTTTAGGGCTCTGCTTCTTGTCGCCTTGTTCCTCCTTACACATTCCTAGACAATATATATACTGAGTGAATACAGGTTTATATGTTTGATTCATTGAAATCTTTTGTTTTTTTTTTTCTCTTGACTAATAGATTTATGTTTTCTCAGCTGGTTGAGGTCAAGAAACAAGCTTCAGTTCTTGAATCTTATCTTGAACAGAGGGGAGTTACTTTACTAGAAGGAAATCTTTCTTGCAAAGTTGTAATTCCCAATCCAAACTTTCGGTATGTATTTGTTTATCTTTTGTATTTTACCTTCTTTGGTTTTCTAGTGATGCAAAAAACTTGTGTTTATTTTAGTACAATGCATGCATTTCCGGGTGAAGTAATTACCTACCAAGAGTGGCAACATCTGAAACCAGTATCAAGGAACATACTTTCTGGTTGGTTGTGCACAGGAAAAGAGATGCAGGAGTTTTCTCATCAAAAAGTTAACTTCATCCTTGGCACTGCACCAATGTGGGATAGGTCTTGACATTTAACATATAAGTTTTTTGTTCTGAGGTTAGTGCTGTTCAGAGAGTTTTTCTTTTTTTAAAAGGTTTGATTTGTGATTCCAGGGTGGAGCTTAAAGGTAGCAAGATTGTGTTAGGAGAGTTCCTTGAGTTCAAAGGAAAGCATGAAGATACTTTGGCTTTGAAACTTATCAAGAGATCAAAAGTTGACCGTGTCTCTATTCAGCAAACAAGCATGCTTGGATTCGGTTAATTTCTCTTCTTTTAGACTTCAAGAACAAAATTCATTATCTTCTTCCATTTACCTCTATGTAAACATAGAAAGACTTTGCCGTTTAAAACAGCTGAGACCTTAATCTACTTCGGTTTTGTTCTTGTTTGCAGCTCCGTCGAGGTTGCAGGTTCTTTACTCGTATAGGGACTACAGAAGTGAAGGGAGATCAGGATCAGAGACGAAGGAAGTGACTGTAAGGTCGAGCACCGAGGTTGTGTTCCAGCCACGAGACTCCACAAAGATTAAAAAATTCAAGCTCTCGTCCCTCCTCTCCATTTCACTAAGTGCCTAACTGTTCCATTTGAAAGACAGCAGAGAAAAGCTGATTACTATGTAAATTTCATCTGAATTGAGTTTATTGTTCAGAGATATAACTACCTGTTTATGCAGAAGATGTTTTTCTGTTTTCATTCTGTTCAAAATTAGATAACTATTACTTATGTTTCATCATTTTAGTTGTCTTTTTAGTGCACATAGATTAAAAGAGTATTTAATTTTGTATATATTTAAAATATAAAAACATTATTATCTATAAACCTAACCACATTTCGATCAATACAGAATCATAATAACATTTAAATTAAAAAAAATATATGTATTGAAATTATAAAACGACATTTATTATGAAACGAAAATTCTATACAATTAAATTGAAACGGAAGTAGTAAATAAGTGTTTAAATATGTAAGGTAAAACAGGGCAAAGGCATATAAACATGCAAGTGTCTCAAATATTTCTGGAAAAGCGAATCATATTAAAAACATTTTTGATAAAGTGACTTTGCTTTGCAAATGATAGTAAGAATAATGTTTAAGAAATACATTTTCCTATGTAAAATTTATATACATTGCATAAATATAACAATGTCATATCAGTGAAAGAAAGTTAATGAATGGTTTGTACTTGCAGCAAATTTGCTTTTGTTCATCTGCGTCGCATTTATTAAAAATGTCAACCTCTATTTCAATATCCCGAACTACTTCTGCTGCAATGTATTTAAAAAACCGACCGAATTTGCTGAACTTGATGGCACCCACGTAAAGTAAATACCCTAATATCCAACTTGATGCTTCTGCCACTGGTCCATTCATTGAAAATTCATCACAATTGAGAAAGAGACTGTTTCAATCATTCAGTACTATGACACACAACAAAACTCATCCAAGCAAAGATTCAAGCCAACTAATTCATTATGGCTGTGTACAACTCCGGAGGTGGTGGTTCAAAGACAGTACAACGCAAGATCACAAGCCAATTATTTCATTTCCAACGCTATGGTACGTGAGATTATTTACATGACAGTTTTATAGAAGAAGAAAAAAACAGAGGCTTGTGAGATTACGTTGAGTGATAAAATCAGTCGTCATATGAAATGTGAGGGCTGGTGACACAACCTGGTGCGTTGGGATCCTCTGCGCCGCAACAATCGTAGAACTTAGCTGCGTATGGTGGATCATCTGGTCCCAATTCATAGTACCTTCATTTTGTCAAAATACAACTCTTAATTAATCAGGACCAAGTGATGCAACATAATTATCCAAGTAAGAAGGGCAGCCATAATAATATGGATACCAGAAGCATAAAATAAGCTCATCATCAGCAAAACATGAATACCTAGAAACTTATCAGAACTATGCCTTCTCCTCAAGCTCAACCAATAAGCATCTAATTTTGTACAATTAGTTAGTTTGGAAACATAAATCAACTTTTTGAGACTGATGATTGATGAAACAAAATAGCATAAATCAACTTCCAAAACTCTTTCAACTGATCAACCCCAATAATCGAGAAAAAGTCAAGTTGTTTTGGGATGTAAAAATTGCATGGAGTTAGGGTTTGAGGGGGGGGGGAGGGGGGAGACATAACCTTTTCTGGTCATCGTGGCGGCGACAAACGAAGAAGGAAGGATGAAAACGGCAAGAGGAATCGTTGTTCGACGATTCTCTGTAGCTTCCCTTGCACCTCCTGCACAACTTCTCCATCTCCTTCTCCTTTCTCTCCATTTCCTCTTCTTCGATCAACACAACTCTGACTCAATTCTATATTTTTTTTATGTCTACAACTCAAATGAACCCGGACCCGATTCTGGTTAAGGGTAGAAATATCGGTTTGGCACATTCGGTGTTTTGTTTTTCTCGGTTTCTCATAGAACCAATGCGGTTTGATTTTAAACATAGATATGATTATGTAAGAAAAACATCAGTTAAAGGGTACAGGAAGTCCAAAAAAAAAGAAGGGTAAAGGAAGTCCATTATTTTGCAGGAAAAAAGAAAGAAAGTCCATCCGGTTTGACAGGAGAAAATGGAAACAAAGAAGTAAACCAGCAAAAGAAAACATCAACAATGGAAAAATACAAATACAGATCAACACTTGCAAGAACCACTAATTAATGGGCATAGCATTTAAAGCCCACTGCTACATTGACCGTAATGGGCCTGATCCACAAAAGTCGATCGCCTTATACTTTGTCAAATATACATACACAGTCCATTAGAGAAAATAAAATCGGCTTCGTTAATCTAAAGCTCTACAGAGGTTAGGGTTCCTTTCCTCCTTCCTTACTTTAGGACAATTGATTTTACTTGTGAAAACTTATCGCGTGATTATAGTTCTCAGGCTACTATGGCGACGGAGCAGAAGGCGACGACTGAAGAAGTAAAGATGGATCTATTCGAGGACGACGATGAGTTCGAGGAGTTTGAAATTAACGAAGGTGAATTCCTTTTTGTTAATTAGTTCTTTGATTTTGGTTTCTGAATAAACAACCAGATTCTGCTAATAAAGGGAAAATGAGAAACTATATATTGTATGTGGAGATCTGATGGGTAGTGGTTGGTAGCTGTAATATGGAATCTGGTTAGAAGAATTGATAAACATAGTTCTCTTTTGTTTATATGAGTTTGGTAGTTCTCATTGTATTAGAAGGTATCTTTGGTTCTGCTCCTTGTCAGATTCTTCCTTGCTTCTCTATCTGAGGATCTTTTTAATGTTCTCATTGTTTTGAGCAGATTGGGTTGAGAAAGAGGAAGTGAAGGAAGTTGCCCAGCAGTGGGAAGATGACTGGGACGATGATGATGTTAATGACGACTTCTCCCTTCAGTTAAGGAAGGAGCTTGAGACTACTTCTGTTAAGCTATGAACGAGCTCTCAAGATTGCATTTGAATAGCATCCTTTGTCTTGTTGTCACTTCTACTTTACCCTTTTGCCCATTTAACTCTTGAATGCGAAATTTACTGTCTTATTAAGATGATAAATTCTTCACTCTTCCTATGTTTTACCGGGGAAAAAAGTTGTCTTGTTATGGATTCTTGATTGTTATTAACAACTAAATGTTTATTTGAAGCCTGATAATACTAGAATCGAAAAACAATAAAGGAAAAGAACCAACAGCCATTTGAAATCATTCTTATCTTCTACTTCAACAACACCTAAACATAAAACAGATTTAGCATGGGATTTTACTCGTATATTTCCCTTCTTCTACATCTTCAAAACCAATACTCCTAAGAAAGTGTGAGCAGCAAATTTGAACGGACAAAAAAACTCCCAAGGTAAGCAAGCTGCCTGCTGCATTCAGCATGCGCTAGCAACTTCTGCAACACCGTTTTGTGGTATCTCTTCAACCACTTCTGGTACCATACTAGTCTCCTTTGGTTCATCTTTTGGTGTTGCCTTTTTTTCACTGGCAGCCAAAGCTTGCTGAAAGATAATAAACAATCTCCATCAGATATTATCATCTACAGTCAAGGCACCACACGTACGAGTTTTATATTGTTTTACCTGTTTTTTATACTGCTGATGCTTCTTTTTCCCCTCTTTGATCATCTTTTCACGACTCTCATAGAACACAAAATCATCCAGTATGCATGTCTTGCTCACATGTTCCTTGAAAATCTTAATCACTTTGACGCCTTGCTCCATCTTCACCTCCTGTGTATCTCGGCTATTTGTAACAGGCTTGTTCTCATTATTCTCCAGAGTTATATGCCTCAATGAACTATTTGGGATGTCTTTAACGATGTGCCACTTAACAGGGAAGCAACCAATCCACTTATCCTGCTGCCAGTACTCCACTGTCTTGTTGAAATCAACTGGTCCTACCATCTCCGCTAACCCAACAAACTGCCCACTAGTGTTTACCTGTTCAAAAACTTAAATCAGAATGGGAACAAATCAAAATCCAAACTCTTTCCCATTCACTCACTTACAGAGAAGATGAGAAAAACAGGGCAAGACTTCTCTCTAGCAGCTTCATTATATGCAGCATTAAGCTTCCTGTTGCCATTGTGGGTGCTGGACCACACATTATATTTGATGCTCTTGTGAATATCATCTTCACTGTACGATTTGATTACAAAGAGCTTTGCATTGGAGGAGTAGGTATCAGAGAAATCTTCCTTGTTGTATTCCTTTGAATCTAGAGGAAGAGAAACATTTTTAACAGTTTCAAGCTGCTGCCCAGTCTTGAAGCCCTTGGCTCTTGGCCCTCTATTCAGCTCGTTGAACCACTCGGCATTCTCTTTGCCATACCCGTAACTCCTTGTCTTGTTGTTAAACGGGCACCAGTTTGGAATATGAGTGGCGTAACAGTAAGACTCATATCCATAGGGAGTCTTGTAAGGTCCATACACTGAGTACATGTATCCACAGGTCTCACCATACCGTCCCTGATGCCAATAGATAAAATCCAAATCATGAACCAACAAAACTCAATAATTATGGAGACAGCTGATCCGAAGTGTAGAAGATACCAGGTAGTGAGTGTTGTTGGTCTTTCCAGAAACATAGTTCATGTCATAACAGTATCTCGGGTAATACTGATATGGTGGAGGATAATAGGTACCATAAGAGCCCTTTTGAGCAGAGTAGTTGTTGTGGTGGTAACCAGTTTTCTTCTGGCTCAATCCTTGAAGACCACAACTCTTGGCTGAGAAGCCATTACTGTACACATCCTGCAAAAATGAAAATGGATTGTTACCACTTTTTTCTCTAAAATCCCAAATCACGCAGAGAAAGATGGTGAATACCTTGTTCTCAGTGTCAGGGACTTTGGCCATGGTTTCTTGATCAATGTGCGGCAAATCTGCAGCTTCTATATTACAAAAGTAATCAAGGAATAACAATCTTTCGAATTTTCAACGATCAAAACATCAGATCTACCCTAGAATCAACAGAGATCAAAGACAAGGGCTCTTTCTTGCAAGCAAAACCCTCCGAAAATGAAAATTTCCAATAAATTACAACGGCGAGTAGCTACGAATGAACGTGAAACAAATACGGCAAGTAAAAGGAAAGGATACGATCGGAAGGAGAAAGGGGAGTAGCCATGGTTGTCTCTGCGGCGGGAACTTGAAATGAAAGAGGAATCACCAAAGCCTTATCAAGATTTGCGACTTTTATTAATGTCTTCACTTTTATAGTGACCGCTTTATTTTCCAAACTTTAAACCATTAAACCGAACTGGCATAAATACCGGTTCAATCACGGTCACGGATCAATGATTTTTCATTTTTAACATCTATTTTATTTATAAACAAAATAATTTTATAAAACTACAGTGGGAATGAAAATAATATCCTAGATTATTTGTAAAATACTTTAAAAAATAATTATTATACGTTATCACATTCTTTCTCAAAAAAAAAAAAAGATGAAAATGATTTGGTGAAAGATATGATTCGGATCATACTATGACGTGACATGCATAATTCTAAAGATGATTTCCTTTTTTTTGGATAAAATTTCAAAAATAAATAATAGTTAAATTTGGTTTGATGAGATTTTTGTTTTTGGTAAGAGTCTTAAAATTACATAATAGATAAATTTCAGCCGTAACCTTGCTTTATTTTTGACTCGGATCAAATTGAGATCAGAGTTCAAATTAACACACTCAAGTCTCATACGGATCTATATTAAAACACATCACAGCTCCAAACCAATCTTATCTATTCGTCTTCCTCCATCATACGAAACCTTCCGGTTTCATAGACATGGTACGTCCACACAGGTTGAAGCAATTCTCTTGCCGCCTCGAGCTTCTTCACTTCTTCTTCATCTCTTTCTTCCCCAATCTCTCCCTCTATTTTTGGGTATATTCTCGGAAGTGTGACCAACATTGTGTCAAGCTCTTTCCATTCTCTATCTTCTTCTTCTCTATTTAACAACTTCACGCATAGAAAACGCAACAACCCTAAAACTGTACTGTAATCTTTCTTCTCTATACACACCGCTGAACATATCAAAAGAACATAACCGATTCCATCTACCACTTTGGAGTTACCTTTCACCAACGAAACTATGGTATTTCTCAGTCTTTTGAGTGCCGGGAAGTGTTGGAGATGAGATTCTGCGGTGTCTTCGATTTCACGTAGCTCAAGCTTTGCACATGTAAGAAGCCATGTCGGAAAGCAGAGTTTGATGTGACTGAATGTGCTGTTGTATAATGAATTTTCTTCTTCCAAGTTGTTGTTGTTGATGAAACAAGGTCCTAATGCAAGAACCAAATCTGGTATCCAAGGGCTTAAAGCTGTCAGAAGTTTTGTTGCATAAGCCGAGCCTAACGATATCTCCACCATGGTGAATAGATCTAGCAGGTCATTTGCGAGGTCAAAAGCTTCAAACAAAGGGCATGACGATTCTCTCATCGCCAGGTTTATCAACTTTCCGGCGTAACTGGTTGAGCTTTTGGTACACAGAATAATGTCCTTCAAATCTGCATCCTCAAATTGTAACTTACCAGTTGAATGGTGGTCGAAACTGGAGATGGCATACTTCAGATATGCAGATGTGAACTTCAACATTCTTGCTTGAAAATGAGAAGCTAGACCCATCTCTGTAGACTCAACAATAAACTTGAGAATCGCAGTTAGCATCTTGACCTTGTTCAGTACACCTCTTTCCTTTGATCTAAGACCCTCTGAAGCTGCATGAAGCATAATAACAATGTTAGAAAACTTGTATTCTTCATTGAGACTCTTACTAACAATAAGCAGAGCTATGTTAGTAAACGTCTATGTCTATGTCTCCACTAACCATCATCACCGGCATTTGGATTTCTTCTTTTCGGTTTCTTGCTAAGGTGCGCCTTTAGAGCTATGGTGTCTGACGTTCCATCGTCACCTGCCTGGAATAGTTGTTCTGTACAGGCTAGAATGTGACCCATTGTTTGGTCCAGAATATCCTGTTAAGGAAAACAAATCCTAATAGATTAGTAATCTGATAGTATGAAGAGTAAAGAATCAAGAGGGAAAGACAAAGGTCCTTGCCTCGGCAATTCTCGTATCATTCATCTGAGAATCCGTATCAAGATTCGGAAGAGTCATGTGTAAAGCAAGAGAAGTATATGCTAACACAGGGTACACGTCCATGTATTCACAACAAGAGGCTTGCATTATGCTAGTCTGGGCAACGACTTTTAAGGCAATGCATAACTCCTCAATATCAGACTCGAGTATTGCTTTACGAGCATCTTCGTTGATAAGTAAATCCTTTATTTGCCATGATATTCCTACAGCTACCGAATAATCTTCCTCGAAGCTGATTGCATTTTTCTCGCTAACATGTTTCCACTTTGCGGAAGAGGACTTTGATTTCTTCCTCTTCGCTGAGTAGACATTCTTTCTTTCTACTTCATTGCCAAAATTGATCTGGCAACGGTACGCAGTCTTCTGCAGGATACTGGTAAAAGTTCCTATGAGGTCGGAAAAGGCATTACAAGACAGGAGTAACTTGTGTACAGACCTCATCTCGACCTGTCTTCCTGCATCACCAGGCAAACCACCACAATTAACAACCAAATTCATGCAATCTTCTAGGACCTCAGAGACCATATCAGGCGAGACCATAGCAAGAATATCAAAGACAGCTGACTGAGCCTGCGCAGTGGGTGCGAAAGCTAGCAAGCTTTTCAATTTTTCTCCAGGTAACAACTCCTTAAGGGAGGCCATACACGCGGAATCAGAAACCAGATCTTTACAGAGATGGTACGCAGCAAGAAGCAAGCCTTCAATCTGGTTTTCCTCTAGCTTATCACCTGACAAGATTGAATCCAAGAAGAATCCGACTAGCTGCCGTGCAGATTGAAGGGTTGCTCCTAAAGATACTAAAAACTCGCAAAACCTTGCACCAGCCAATGGGTTTCTGTTTATGAGTGTCGTACATCGCGTGCAAGCCTCCTCAGCTCTCTTTCTTGATGGAAAATATGATGGCATCAGAAGTCGTGCGATTCCCTTAGCAACATGAGTTTGGTCAGAAGCAAGCACAGATAACAACACATCCAAACTCACTACCTGCATATATAGTAAGGCAACTAATCATTGACTCTAACAAAAAAAAGGACACAATGACACATCTTAAAAAACAGAAATGGAAGGGCCTCCTCATACCGTGTTAAACTGGAAAGTACGCACATCTCTTAAGAGCAGGAGCAGATCCACCATGGCAACCCGTACCGAAGTAACACTATCTAGCATCAAATGCCCCAGTCTTGGCAAAAGCACCTTAAGAATACCATGTGACTGCGGGTTCGCTAGGAGATAAGTTATACCATTAACCGTCGAAAGCCTAACCTCACTACAAGACTCATGTGACATATCGTTGAAAATCTTGGTGATGATCTTGGTAATAGTTGGTGACGGGATCACTTCCCAGAAAAGATAGAAAACTCGACAGAGACCTTCCACAGCAACAGACCTCACATCTGGACATTCATCACTCATCAATTTCTCCAACAAGTAGAACTGTTTATCAAGCAGCTTATCTTTCTCTTCCTTTGTTGCGTCTGGATCCTCCATGGGGAAAAGATCTAGTAGTAAATGTAAAGCATTTAAACGAACATTCGAATTCGCGACCTGCAATGAGCGGAATATCATAGGCTCAGCAAGGCCAAAGAGGAGCTTCTCAACACCATGAGTTGTCCTCTGACTAATAAACCCTCCAAGAACCTTCCTTAGAGAAGCAGCAAAGGCACAAGAACCTGCGTGAATAGCACTATCAACAACCCCTTGCAAAAACCCATCTTCAATCTCACCTCTCAAATCATCCTCAACTTCTTTCCAAGCTCTAAAGAGAATCCCACCAAACCCTTCGAGAACCGACTTCCTCCCGAAAGGAATCTGAGCTTTCACAACCGCAACACCTGACTTCATCAAATGTCTGTTAAGCCCAAACGCGAAAGAGACGAATCTTTGCCCTTCTTCAGTCTTCAAATACAGAGGCGAAACAACGCAACGCATGAGTAGCATCCTCAGATCTTCAATGCTCTCTTCGTCCTCGAAATCAAACAAGGCGAATGCTTCTCTCAGCATGTAGACTCTATGGACGTCGACTTTCTTCTTCAATGTTAACGACCTGGATAGCAGAAACGGTAACGATTGAGAAATCAAAGTTTCTCTTTCGGTAAGCCCTTCCTTCCACCAAGACTCGCAAACTCCGGAGATCTCAAGGCACAGAACCGGATCCGACTCGAATAGAGTAAGATGATTATGCAGAGCTTGAGCCGCGGGGAGTAAATCAGTGGCAGAGAAGGCTTTCTTTGGAGATAGAACGCACAAGTGAAGTACATGAGAGAGGACCTGGAGAGAAGCAAGGATCTGTTGCCTTCGCTGATCCGAATCTGAGTCGGGTCCGGGTACGGGTCCGTTACCGCGTTGGCGCTTTGACGGAGGGGAATTAGAGGGAGAAGGAGGAGGAATGTGATCATCATCCTGGGAGAGTTTCTGGAAGGATTCGGTGTGGTGGAGGATGGAGTGGAGAAGAGCGAGTGGGAGAGAAGATGAGAGGTCAGAGGAGGGTTTTACGGAGTTGATGATGGTTTTCAGAGATGGTTTTGAGGATTTTAGGGTTAATTTGACGGCGGATGAGAGGAATTCCTCGGCGGAGGTCTTGAGAGATGACCGGAGCCTCTTCTCCATTTTTTTTTGTTTCAGATTTTTAGGGTTTTCGTTTTTCGATTGCTAAAGAGTGAAATGGGGGGGAAGAGGTGGTGGTGGTGGTAGGGACCAAAACATTTCGAATTTTGTGAAATCAACCGCCCAGTTGCCACTTTAAATATTGTAGTATTATTATAGCACGAGCATTGTAAATTTGTAATTAGAGAATTTGTTATAGGTAGATATATTTAAAAATATATAATATAGACTTTACAATGAAAAATGACATATTTTAAATCTTGTCAACTTGGATATTCAAACAATACTCCATTTTGTTCTCAGTCAGCCAAGTCGTTAATATTCATCTACATGAGAAAAAGATAATAAATATATTAGTATTTCTAAGATTACATTAAGACAATGGAAAAGTAACTATACTAGTAGAAATATGGTGATAAATATATAAGATAATAATCAAATAATAGCAGTGTAAACAAAATCTCAAGAAATGAAAAGCAAAACGATATAGTTAGACGTGTTGAAGTTTAAGGTATGAACAATTAGGAAATAATTCAACTCCTTCTAAAGATAAATTATAGGAGGTAAGACTTTTTTGAAAAGTTACAATCGATTTTTTATTAAAGAATGTTAAACTATATTCAAATAAAAAAAATATTTTTACATTAGATCATGTGTCCCTTTTGCCTCATCAGAAGCTATGAAAAGATAGACCCTATTAATAATTTGGTAAACGTGAAGACATCCATATCGCCATGGCTTCAAACTTGTTGTTATCCAAACCTCGGAGAGTAGAGATCTTGTTGCGAATCTGTTTTTCAATGACTCTTTCAAGTTGTGCTGCATTAGTAGAGGGTTCACCATGCCTCGGTCCATTTATCTCCCTCCAAATTGAATGCAACAATACTTGAAAAAACATATCAAATCAAAAAGAGAGTAATTTTGTCTCTTGTTGAATCTTGTAGGATATCCATAAGATGGTCCCAAGCAGCCGTGTAGATTGGTCCCATTAACCGAGACACCAAACCCTTCCATATAGTCGCAGAGTAAGAACATTGAAAGAATAGATGACTCCTCATTTCATTGAGATCATGCAGAGAACACATGTTGCTTCCGCCCTTGTGTTCCATTTCTGTATTCTTTCCTCTATCGCTAGTCTGTCTTTGACACCAAGCTATGCTAAAACAAAGTATTTTGGGGTGGCTCTTGCAAACCAAATTCCTTTGTACCATGCCTTATTCGGGTGTGTTACTCGAGTAAGTTGCCATGTCTAAGCCGTACTGAACTTTGGGAGGAATGTGTCTTCTTTGTACTTCCAAAGGCTGATATCCTCTTCACTAGTGAGCCCTTTGGTTCATAACTGATGTATCACTTCCTCAATCTGATTCAACACTTCCACTCTATGCCTCCTTCTCCTATGAGATTGCATAACCCTATCTACTGTTTCATTGATGTGGATTCCCATAGCCATACTTCCTCCATTACCAGCAAGATCAATAAGTCTCCCTAGAATTGACCAATCATCATACCAAAAAGACGTTGATGTGCCACTCTGAATTTCAGTTTTGTTGAGGGAAGTCGCCAAAGATGAATATTACAATTCAAAGATGTTAAACATGTATTCATATTTAACATACCTTAAATTGATACAATATATTTAAAACAGTTAATTTCAAGAATCAACTTTTATTAGATTCTTTATTATATCGTACGGGTGACAAAATTTTTGTGATAAGAAAATATAAAAAATGTAGTTATGGAAACTATATCAAATCGAATATCACATTTTACATGGATATAAATCATTCAATTATGATACCATTAAAATAATATTTAGATCATACATTAATCTTGTTGGGAAAATTACTCAATATTCTTCGTGAGATGAAGATGGGATTTAGACAACTAAGAGTTTAAGAAGAAGACTCTTAATATTTAGGAAAGGGATTTATTACAAAGATGAAATTTTAGGAAACTCTCTCTTACAAGTGTTTTCTCTCTTGTTTTTCTTTCTTTGCTTTTCTTGATTGATTACAAATGAACTAAACACCCCTATTTATACTAATGGAAAGGTAACTATTAAAAATTCTACACACTTCTTTCTCTACACACTTCCTTTTCTACACACTTCTTTTTCTACACACTTCTTCATCTTTCTCCACTTTCCACATACTTCTTCTTCATGGGCTTTTAGTGGATCATACTTATACTAACCAATTTTATTATTTTGGTTTTGGGCTAATGGAGGGAAAACCCAACAAATCTCCCCCTTCCCGACTTAGCCCAAAGTTGTCACGACACTGATACCTTGGCAGCAGTCTTCAAACTTTTTGATTGGCAATACCTTCGTCATAAAGTCTGCCCAATTTTCATCGGTGTGTACCTTGTCGAGATGTATGAGCTTCTCTTCAAGAACTTCCCGTATCCAATGATGCCGAATGTCGATGTGCTTTGAGCGAGAATGAAACGCTGGATTCTTTGCTAAGTGAATAGCACTTTGGTTGTCACATAGTAAGTTGTACTTGTCTTGCTTTACTCCCAACTCAAGTAAGAAGTTCTTCATCCATAACATCTCCTTGCATGCTTCCGTTGCTGCGATATACTCTGCTTCTGTGGTGGATAAGGCAACACACTTTTGTAGCTTCGATTGCCAGGAGACAGCTCCCCCTGCAAAGGTAATCACAAATCCTGAAGTTGATTTTCTCGAGTCTTTATCACCATCCCAATCTGCATCGGTATAACCGTTCAACTCAAGTTTTCCATTGCCAAAGCATAGACACCTCTTCGTTGTGCCTCGTAGATAGCGTATGATCCATTTAACTGCTTTCCAATGCTCCTTTCCTGGATTTGCTAGAAAGCGACTCACAACTCCTACAGCATAGGCAATGTCGGGTCTGGTGCACACCATGGCATACATGAGACTGCCCACTGCTGATGCATATGGGGTAGTCTTCATTTCTTCTTTCTCCTTCTCACTTGTTGGACTTTGTTCTGAATTTAGCTTGAAATGTCCAGCAAGTGGAGTATTTACCGGCTTTGCTTTGTGCATGTTGAATCTCTCCAACACCCTTTCAACATATCGTTCTTGGGACAACCATAAAAGTTTCTTTGGCCTGTCCCGAGTTATCTTCATTCCAAGAATCTGTTTAGCTTGCCCCAAATCTTTCATAGCAAAAAACTTTCCTAAGTCATTCTTCAATGCGGCTATCTTGTTGCGGTCTTGGCCCACAATCAGCATATCATCAACATAAAGTAATAATATGAGAAAGTCACCGCTTTCGTACCTCTTTATGAAAGTGCAATGATCATTCTTGGTTTTCTTGAAGTTATGATCCACCATGAAAGAGTCAAACTTCTTGTACCATTGTCTTGGGGCTTGCTTGAGACCATAAAGACTCTTCTTTAATCGGCATACCAAGTCTTCTTTTCCTGGGACCTTGAATCCTTCTGGTTGCTCCATATAGATTTCCTCCTCGAGGTCACCATGTAGAAAGGCCGTCTTAACATCGAGTTGTTCAATCTCTAAGTCTAGGACCGCTGCTAGACCAAGAACCACTCGGATAGAGGACATCTTCACCACTGGAGAGAATATTTCTTCAAAATCTATGCCTTTCTTCTGGTTGAATCCTTTCACAACCAATCGGGCTTTGTATCTTGGATTTGAGCTTCTCTCCTCATACTTCAACTTGTACACCCACTTGTTTTTCAAGGCTCTCTTTCCTTTTGGTAGCTTCATTAACTCATAGGTGCGGTTATCTTGCAAGGCTTGCATCTCATCTTGCATAGCTTCTACCCATTTGTCTTTGTGAATGTCTCCTATGGCCTCCTCATAGCTTTGTGGCTCCCCCTCATCTGTAAGATTCACATACTCATCTCGATAGTATCTTACAGATGGTCTTGTCTCTCTTCCGGATCTTCTTGGCTCATGTTCTTCCTCTGGATCCATTTGCTCTTCTTCTTCGCTTTCATCACCATTTAGATCCATGATGGGACCCTCTTCGCCATCTCCTCCAATCACTTGTTCATGATCTTGGGGCTTATGAGAATCTTCACTCCTTACAAACCCTTAGCTTTGGTTTCTTTGATTTATTGATGTCTTCGATTGTTTGATCTTCGAAGAAAACAACATCTCTACTTCGAATAACTTTCCTGTTAATTGGATCCCAAAGCCGATAGCCAAAATCATCCTTTGGTGAACCAAGGTAGATGCACTCTTTAGTTTTAGAGTCTAACTTGGCTCGTTCATCATTAAGAATGTGGACGAATGCTCTACACCCGAACACCTTTAAATGGTTGTAGGAGACCTTCTTACCCGACCAAACTTCCTCCGGAATATCGCCTTCCAAAGGAACTGATGGTGTAAGATTTATAATATCCACTGCAGTCTTTAAAGCTTCTCCCCAAAATGGCTTGGGTAGTTTAGCGTGAGAGAGCATGCACCGAACTCTTTCTGTAATCGTCCGATTCATTCTTTCAGCAAGCCCATTCAATTGTGGCGTCTTTGGTGGTGTCTTCTCCATTCTGATTCCATGAGCTTTGCAAAATGCTTCAAAAGGACCCCGGTACTCTCCACCATTGTCTGATCGAACACACTTGAGTTTTTGACCCGTACTTCTTTCTGCTTGGGCTACAAACTCCTTGAAAGCATCTAGAACTTGATCTTTTGTCTTCAAAAGGTATACCCATACCTTCCTTGAATGGTCATCAATAAAGGTGACGAAATATGATGCACCTCCATTTGATTTCTCAGACATGGAGCATACATCAGTATGCACTAGATCAAGAATATGCTTCCTTCTCGTGGGTGTAGAAGATCTTTGGAAAGCGACTCTATGTTGTTTTCCGGCTAAGCAATGATGACATGGTGTGAGATACGTACCTCTCATATCAGGAATAAGTTTCTTGCGAGAAAGTATATTAAGACCTTTCTCACTCATATGCCCAAGTCTCCGGTGCCATATATCCATGTCATCGCTTGCAACATTAACTTCTTCCTTGCAAAGTTTGGCTTGTGTTACGTATAATGAGCCTTCTTTTCTTCCTCGAGCCATGATCAAACTCTCTATGGTTAGCTTCCACTTGCCACTGCCAAAGTGGCTATCAAAACCGACATCATCAAGCTTCCCTGTTGATATGAGATTGAGTCTCATATCGGGAATATGTCTCACATCCTTAAGAACTATCTTACACCCAGTGTTTGATGTAAGAATAACATCCCCCTTTCCAACGATCTTGCTTCTTCCTTGGTTTCCCATTTGAACATCACCAAAGTCACCACTTTGGTAGGTTGTGAAGAAGCTTCCATGAGGGGTGACGTGAAAAGAAGCACCAGAATCAACGATCCATGAGCTATCATCAGAGCTAAGATTACATTCTCCAACGAGATATAGGTCTTTGCTCTGGTCTTCAACAATGGTGGTAGTCTTGTCTTCATGCTTCTTCGGAGGATTGAACCGGTCTGGTTTAATATTACCTGCTTGTTGATCTTTCTTGAAAAACCGACACTCCGTCTTCATGTGGTTTGGCTTGCCACAATAGTAGCAGGTCACTCTTGGTCGTGACTTGGATCTTCTTCGAGATTGGTCTCGTCCTCTGCTTTTGTTGTGAACACGAGTCTCCTCTCTACCTCTTCTATCAACAATGTTGGCTTCTGAATAAGAACTCGAGTCTCGTTCCTTCCTCCGGACTTCTTCATTTAGAAGGCTATCGCTGACGGTGTCCATGGTAAGTTTTCCCTCCGGTGCTGAATTGCTTAGAGTCACAACTAGTGTGTCCCAACTCTCCGGTAGTGAACTAAGGAGTAAAAGGGCTTGCATTTCATCTTCAACCTTCATATCAACTTTGTTAAGCTGATTTACGAGTCCCTTGAAATTATTCAAGTGCTCCATCATGTTTTGGCCATCCTTGTACTCCAACTTTACCAACCGTCGGACAAGAAGAGCTTTGTTTCGAGGCATTTTCTTTTGAATCATAGACTCAAGATTTGTCCATAATTCATAAGCATTTGTATAGGTAGATACATGTTCAAAGAGAGATCGGTCAATGTACTTACGGATTACAGCAACCGCCTTTCGGTTTAGTACTTCCCATGTTTTGTCATCCTTTCCTTCCGGCTTCTCCTTCATGATGATGGGTTCGTGTAAATCCTTACAATAAAGGTGGTCTTCCATCATCGGTTTCCAATAAGAGTAGTTGTCTGTCGTGAGTTTGAACATATCACCTTCAACGGTAACGGTAGCCTCCATCTTGAATCACCCGAGATCTTGAGGATACGTTTGAACCTTGCTCTGATACCACTTGTTGGGAAAATTACCCAATATTCTTCGTGAGATGAAGATGGGATTTAGACAACTAAGAGTTTAAGAAGAAGACTCTTAATATTTAGGAAAGGGATTTATTACAAAGATGAAATTTTAGGAAACTCTCTCTTACAAGTGTTTTCTCTCTTGTTTTTCTTTCTTTGCTTTTCTTGATTGATTACAAATGAACTAAACACCCCTATTTATACTAATGGAAAGGTAACTATTAAAAATTCTACACACTTCTTTCTCTACACACTTCCTTTTCTACACACTTCTTTTTCTACACACTTCTTCATCTTTCTCCACTTTCCACATACTTCTTCTTCATGGGCTTTTAGTGGATCATACTTATACTAACCAATTTTATTATTTTGGTTTTGGGCTAATGGAGGGAAAACCCAACAGATCTTCAACCTTAAACTATATCCCGTAAAAACTAAACCTTACATGTCTTTAAACCTAAATCATAAACCCTAGACATTAATCAGAAACCACTATCGTACAAAAAAAAATTCATGTATCATACATTTCAAAAGTATGATTTCGATGTAGTAATCTAGATATCTAGAATTGTAAAACCAACTGAATTAGATAGAATCGAATATGGATATCCAAACCATATATATACGACTCAGTGTTTACGACTTACGATACATATTTGGTTTATAATATAGTAAATGTTTGGATCATACTAAACGTAAACCCTATCTTATAATTGTTAATGTAAGACCTTGATCATGATCCAGATATTTTATAGGTGGAGAACCAATTGGATTAAATATAACCAAAATTTGATATCCAAACCATATAGTAGCATAAACCATAAACAAAAGACACTGAAATGTATATGTTTAGATTATACACCACACTTTATTTAATATGTTTGAAATGATAATTAGAAATAATAAAATAGAATGGGTTTTAGAGTAGGAAACCAAATGATTTAAATCGAATCGAGTTTGTGATGATTTAAATTGAACATAGTATGTAATGGTGATAATGAATAGTGGTTTAGTTTAACTAATCTCACATTTTTCTAGCAAGTTTTAAAAGCCTAATCATAGGTGGAATTAAGTCACACTGGACTCATCAATACACGTCATCTTAGTCATGTCATATTTTTAGACCAATCAACTTATAACATTTTCAATTAAATATGTTCTCAATTAATAGTATTATTGGTGGGCATGTCTAAACGATTTACCTTTTTAATAAGTTATGAAATAGAATATTCTCTAATAAATTTTAAAAATACCATGCTTATATGATAATGTTATTTTTTGAATATTTTGTTAGTAAATGTATATTTGAATAATAATAAAAAAGAATTCTCGAGAGTATCTTGCACCAAGATTTTGATTGACAAATCTTACTATATATTTAAATATTAAATGCATGATATTAGGAAAAAAATATTTCACGAGTTGACCTCAACTAATTTTGGATGATAATTCCCACTGGATATGTTTAAGTATTAAATATGGATAATAAAGAAAGAAGAAATCTATGGAGTAGATTAAAACAATTTCTTTATTGACAAATCTCAATATAAATATTATAATTTTACATAAATTAATGCTTTTGAACTAATAAAATGATCATATAAAGCAAGATAAAAATACCACCTTATAAATTTATAATACATTGATAAAAATCATAGAACTATAACTTATAAATATAATATATAATGTATATACATTTTAGCATATGATTAATTATATGATTGATATTTATCTAATAGTAGTACTGAACATTATAATATAAATTTATTGATTAAATAATTTGACAATAAAACTATAGTTTTCATATAAATTTGATATAGTAATCATATATATATGAACTTTCTAATATGATAATATTATATATAGCTAGATCTTATATTTGACGTAATTTTGATATATATTTATATATATATATATATGCACTTTATAATATGAAAAAATTTGAATAGCCATATATTATTATAAAATTGTTCATTGATAATGATAGTGATTGAATTTGTATATAATGATAGTTTAGTGATTTGATTACTTTATAATTTTTGACTAATATATATGTTAGTCTTTATAATGAGTTAAACTTAGTAATATGAATATATTTTTCATTTAACAGAGCTTTATTGAGTCACATGTCTAATAAGCGTCACTTTGTCGAGTCACATTTAAATTTACCCATTAATGCACGTTATTTTAGTCATTTTACATTTTCCCATAGTATTAATGCACGTTATTGAAGGACGAGATAAGTTCAGTTTGCAGATTTTACCTTCATAAGATCAGTTCAATAAACACGATGAGATCTCTTAATACTATGTTATTTAATTAATATGTAGAATTTAAACAAAGAAAACCATACACGAATAAAAAAGATAATGGTAAGTGGTAAGAACAGTTCTACTTTATTATTTACAAAGAATACAGTTTTACTTTACTGAAAGACAAAATTTTATTTGGTTAAGGAATTTAATTGCTGACCAGAAGATAAGGTAAGTTAATATAATGGATAAATTTTGTTGACCAGAAACTACTAAACCCAAATTAAGCTATTAGAAATAGCCAAAAATAAATGGTAAAAACTATTTAATTTTAAAGAATGACTACATTTATTACAGAAAAAAATCGTCAAGGAATATTATTACAAATCAGTTGCCATACTTTACTAAGCAACAGTCATTACTTTGTATGTTTGTTTATAAGCAATAATTAATGTCAATATTTAATATTAAGAAATTGCCGAAAGCATAATAATAACAACAAGACCAGTCAAGTCAGAGCAGAGACTATATATTTCAACTTCTTTCTTTGTCTTCTCCACTTGCGCGTGAACCAAGCAGAGTAAACAATTTGAAACTTATTACGGTTAGTCTACTTTCTTTCTCGATTTAGGTTTTTTCGGAGAATGAATGTTGTATCTAATTAAGGTATCATGATTCTCCCTTGTAGCTTCAAATATTAAGGTTTCGAAATTAGATTTTGAGGATAATGTTTTAATGTTGCATCAATTTAGGGATTGTTTTGTTTTAGTGATGATATATTAAATATACATTTTTCTATTGATGGGACCAACTTTAGGTCTGATCGAATATGGATCGACTAACGTTGCATTGATGTGGCCATGATACCATATTATGTTAAATGAGTTTATATTCTAAAAGTAATTGTCAATAATTAGTTGATTGATTTATATCACTAATTGTCAATACTATATCCTTTTTAAATTTCGTTTGGTTTTCGGTTTGGTTTTCTAGTTTTCACCTCTTTAAGATGTAAAGATATATATATGGGGGTATTTGTAAATCGATTTTAGGTTGTTTTTTGGCTTTTAGTTTGGTTAGGAAAATAAAATTGAAAATTGGCTAACAATAAGAAAAATCCAGTCAAGTTTAGTTCTTGTTTAGTTCTAGAATTTCGGTAATTTTGGATAATTCGGATAAAATATCAGCTAATTCAGGTTGTTCAGCAGGTAACTCTGATAATTTATATATTTTGGATAAATATATTCAAATAATTGATTCTTTTATAACTTCTTTTTTATTGGACAATATTACATATTTACAGACATAAACATTTGACTTATCAATTATACTTTTAGGTATTTGATTATTTCAAAACTGAATTTAATTAAATTTTTAGATATATAAAATATATTTTGGATATTCGGTATGGATTGTCCATTCAATCAGTTTTTCGTATACATGATAATATGAACCATATAATTATTTGTGAACATTGGTTTAGTTTTTATAGTTTGGCTTTTGGTTACATGAATAAGCTTATAGTTTGTGAAATCGAGTGTGATTTTGATTGATTCCTTTCAGCTGAGTTCTGTATCCTCTCTGATTATTTTCACTGTCCAGTATACCTTGTGGAACAAGCTAAAACATTATAAGATTATACAAGATGGTTTGACTATGTTTTTTTTTGTAATTTAAGATGGTTTGACTATGTTTCAATATTTTTCTTTATCTCTTTCTTTCTTACCATCTCTTTTTTCTGTCAATTGTTCTTTTGAGAGTATAAGTACATCCTGACATGTCAATGTTCTTTTGATTAAAAAATGTGCAGGGAGTGCGGAGAATCAATTGTTTATAGTTCAATCTCGATGCCTGAATTTTACAAAGGTCTGATGCCTCCAAATCTAAACACCAAGCCTAATCAGCAGTTGAGCATACATCCAGATGCTAACATGAATGAAGAGTGTCTTGGATCCAAAAGATCTAATCCTATCATAGTACCAGATGATGATGAGGAAGAGGATGTGGTCTTCCTTAGAAAAACATCACAGTCAGAGAGTGGTGATCATTGTCCATCAAAGCGACAGAGAGTCGAAGCACCAATACAATTGGAAAGTGATGAACAGACGAAACACGAGGGCGAGGCTAATAATGCTGACACAACAGTACTGCCTCTGGAAAATCGTAAAAAGAGAGATGTCTCACTGGTGGAACGTTTTACAAAAGAAGAAATAAAAATGCATATGAAGAGTCTCCATAAAGGAAGTGTTGAGCTCAAGGATAATGAAACATGTCAATTGTGTGGCAAAGGCCTACTCTTGTTTCCAGCACCACCACTCTACTGCTCGCTTTGCAGCCGCCGCATCCAAGCCAAATCCCCATACTACATCCCCAAGGAAACAATAAACGGTGCACAACATCTAATCTGTAATCCTTGCTACCCCCACTGTGCAAGCAATTTCATGTTATATGGAGTTAATATCATGAAAGCTAATATGCTTAAATATAATAATAACTCTAACAATCAAGACACAGAAGATGTAAACTTCATCTCTCTCTCTCTCTCTACATGTATTCATTCTCGGTCTTACCTAAGCTAATCTATTTTGTTTTTGTTGGAGCAGTGGGTTTGTTGCGAATCTTGCGGGAAATGGCAGCATCAGATATGTGGTCTTTACAATCTTGATAAAGACATTGACAAAAGCTCAGACTACATCTGTCCACATTGCTTGTTAGAGGAGCGTAAGAGTGACAACAACATGGGATGTCATGACAATACAGACTTGGGGGCGAAAGATTTGCCTGAAACCATCCTCAGCCACTTTATAGAGAGAAGGCTAACAAGGCGGCTCAAAGAAGAAAGACACCAAACCGCAACGACCACTGGAAAGAGCATTGATGATGTAAGAATGTCATGTTGTTTCCTGTGATTTGGTCTAAAACTGTATATTGAACTTGTTACTTTTTCCTTTCCAGATATTAGTACCAGATGATCTTACTCTCAGGGTCGTGTTCTCAGCTGACAAAATCTCACACGTCAGCAAAACATTTGCGGATGTTCTTCACAACGAACACTTTCCTAGTGGATTCCCTTACAAATCTAAGGTGCATGTGATTTCATTTGCTTTACTAAGTTAGTAGTATTAGAGAGAAATCTCACGTTACTGTGTCCACTTATCACCAATTGATTTTAGTTTTAAAGTTCATCTAACTTAATTATTAAATGTAATTTGTTTCAGGTGATTCTTCTGTTTCAGAAAGTTGAAGGAGTTGACGTATGCATATTTGCGTTGTTTGTCCAAGAGTTTGGATCGGAATGTAGCCAACCAAACAAACGCAGCGTATACATCGCATATCTCGACTCCGTCAAGTACTTTAGACCCGAGAGAGTAACCTTCTCAGGAGAAGCTCTTCGAACATTCGTTTATCATGAAATATTGGTAAAATCTATTCTTTAGTTTCAGACCTAACACTGTTATTGACATGTCTCATTTATTTCGTTTCCCTTTTCGATAGATTGGATATCTTGAGTACTGTAAGTTTCGAGGTTTCACAACGGGTTATATATGGACGTGTCCACCTCAAAAAGGAGAAGATTACATTTTGTACTCTCATCCTAAGACTCAGCAAACCCCCAACCCTAAGAAGCTTCGTGAATGGTCAGTCTTTTCTTCCTCTTTATGTTTGGTGAGGAAACTGGATTTAAACTTTAAAAAATAACATTATTTCAGGTATGAGTCAATGTTGAAAAAAGCAACCAAGCAGAGGGTGGTGACGAATGTTACAAACGTGTATGATCGGTTCTTCGTTTCGACATGTGATTTTACAGCTGCACGGTTGCCTTACTTTGAAGGATCTTTCTGGTCCTCTAAAGCTGAGCTTCTGAGTCAACAAATTGAGAGAGAAGGAAAGAATGTTAGATCAGTTTCTAGAAGAGCACTAAATGGCAACAAAATTAAGGAGGCTTATGATGTTAAAAACATTTGGCTGATGAAAGAGGTTGTTATTCATATGCACTTAGAGTTTGAATATGGATACATTTCAGGGTGTTTATTCTTTAACTATTCTGTTTTTATGTAGCTTGAAGAACTGATATTAGAACAAAAGGAGGATCTCATGGTGGTGGACTTGCATTATACATGCACACGCTGCTCGGAGGCCATATTGTCTGAATTGAGATGGTTTTGCAAGAAGTGCAAGAATCTTCAGTTGTGTCAAAGGTACTCTCTCTCTCTCTCTATGTAGTCTCTCATCCGGTCTCTCGCCATTAAATTGAATAGAAATAATTGAATATTAGAAAAGAGAATATAAGAAGTTTTTTACACTTTCATGTGTTTTTTTTAAATAATCATTTTACATGTGACATTCACATATTAATTCAATTGTTTAAAAAAATATATAATGTAAATATATAACTAAATACCAATATTTTTAATTTTTTGAGAGATTCACATGATTTCTTACCTGAGCATTTATGTTTATGCTAACAAAACCCTAATGACCTTTTATGCAAACAGGTGTCATGATCTAGAAGAAGAGCTGCCTGGGGAACACACACATACCATGAATGGAGAAGAGAAGCACTCTCTGACAAAGGTCATAAGGACCATACCGTCTACAACAGAGGATAATGATGTCATCCTAGGAAACAACACGTTCGAAAGCAGACAAATGTTCTTAAGTTTCTCCCAGAAGCATAACTACAGCTTCGACACTCTTCGACGTGCCAAGTATTCTTCTATGATGATACTTCACCATCTTCACAAATCAAACAAGCTTCACCACCACTCTCAGATATCATCCAGTGGTACTGGTCTCCTTCAAGTGACCTGCATGGCCTGCCACAAGGATGTTTCCAGAACGATTTACTTCACTTGTTTGTCCTGTTCATGTAATTACCGAGCTTGCACTTCATGCTATAACGAGAAGAAAGTCATTCGTCTGCTTCATCTCTTCTCCACAGTCCCTTCTCCTCACGGTATACCGCCTAGACCTGTAGGGGTGAGTAAGCAGCTTTTCTTTTTCTTTGGTTTTATATTTTTGACATTTTTTTAACTAGTTATCTCAACTTGTAGGCTCTTGAGATACTGGAAGCTTTGTTACATGGACATGCTTGCAGACCTACGGGCACTGGTTCTTGCTCGTACCATAGATGTAGTGATGTCAAAACATTGTTCAATCATATTGAAGTGTGTGAAAAGCAGCGAGGAGCTTGTAACACTTGCATCAGTTTTGGGACGGTAATAAGTATTCACGCATACCATTGCCAAGATCCTAATTGCTCCATACCACGTTGCAGGTAACTTTTACATTTTTTTCTTCTTATGATTATACCTTCCTCTACAACTTGAGATTTTTATATTGATGTAAACTCTCTTGTGTACTTTTCAGTGGTATGAAGGAGCAGTTCATTATGAGAGGGTTTGAGGTTCTAAAGAAGGGTGGAGGGACGAATCTGTACATCCCTTATTGTTGTGATGATTGTAGAAGAAATTGTAAAAACCTTTTTTTACATCAAAACTGTTCATTCTTGTCCAGTTCTGTCAACAGTGATCATGGTGTTGTTGTCTTTTTTTAGTTAAAGGATCTTGTTACTGTTCAATAGAGAGAGTAAATAGGGAAAGTTTCAAACAGTTTTGCTTGTTGATCTGTTTTACATATCTGTATATGGTATATTATACTATATATTTAGTATATTGTCAACAGAAGAAAGAAGATTGGTCTTCTTCAACATCACCATAGGGCCAAACTACATCCTGATCATAGATGGGGCTACATCGTCAAGAAAGTCCACAGCTTCTTACCAATGGAGAGTTTCCCAGGATGTTCTGATTCCTATTCATCTTCTTTGCCAGTCCTTTCAGGTGTTTTGTTCACAACTTCATTATTTGCTTCTCTCTAGCCTGTTCTTTTGGGTGAACCAGCATCTGTCTCCTCAGAATCTGCCATGGTTTCACGCTATTGAAACACATAACTGACAGAAACAGATTCGTCAAGAAAGATAAATCAAAAGAAAAGGAAAAAACAAAACTGCAGCTAAGTTGTGAAAGCATCTTTACCTCCAACACATTTGCACTTGCTCCATTATCGCTAACCACAACACTTACTGATTATGTGGCAGTGGTTTGAGCACAGTTAATACACTCCTCTTGCTGCACTTCACCAGTCTCTTCATTCTTCTTACCAAGTGAGTATTAATCCCTTAAAGGATAAAGTCTGAGAACTAAAACCACCAAAAAAATCAAGCATTCTTTTGGCAATGTTTTTGTGATTGTGTAGCAGTCCATAATAGACTAGCAGGTCGACACTGTGGGAAGGATCGATTGTATCGTCCCCAAAATGTGGAGATGAGGAGGAATCAATTAATCATCTGATTCATCTCCTTTTCCAATACCTTCCAGCCTTACAGACATGAGCACTCTCAGTCTCAGGTATCCCATAGAGTATCCATGAGTTCTCTCTCTCTCTCTCTCTCTATGAGAATTTTGACTACTTTCTTTTGAGAGTGAGGTAGGAGGAGTGACAAGGCAAAACATGGAGAATTTTCATGGAAACTATGGTTTACATGGAAAGCCATGAATGGCATATTATTCAATGCGAAAGAAGAATCACCATTGGGATACACTACTGCAAGCCTCTCATGAAAGTTAAATCTGGAAAATGGAATTAAAGTTAAAACAGCTTTGCTAAACCCTCAGCATTCTCACTATATATCAAGTACATGATGAGTTCTTAGTTAATTTTGAACAACTGACTTAAGGCATTATGCTAATCTTTCACTCCTAACTTGGCTTGTTGGGCATTCATCAATAACTAGGTCTTCAAACTTTATTACACCAATTTTTTTGTATAGCAAAGCTGATTCAATGATTAAAGGTTTCCAATGAACAAAGACAGCATCACACTATTTTTGAATGTGTTAGACAATTAAGTGATATGCTCTACGGATGAAGAAACATCAATAGAAACAACATGGGTCAATAGTCAATACTGAGTAGTGTTGTTTAGGATTTGGTCTTCTTTCAGTTGTGAAAGAGCATATTCACCGGCATGGATGAGACCGGCAACACTGTGTTTCGATATCACCTCGGAGGCCAAACAAGAAGATGTTCTTAACCTAAGCTTTCTTTGCGAGTCTTGACGTTAAATCTCATATACCAATGAACAGATGAGTTTCACTTCCACTGCCATACAACACACAAACATCTATGGAACGGTGACAATGGAGAATTACTAAGAATTCAATATTTGAAAAACAAATATATCAAAATTGAAAGAAGTATTCCCGTTTAACTTCATTCTTTCACTTGAAACTTAGACAGCACCAACATGAAACAGAAACCGGAGCTGACATCTGAAACCTCCTAAGATTTGTGTATGAACACAGTCAGGAGTCACAGGATCCATGATACAAGGTTGAGGAAGACAAAAGCAGAGCAAGATGCTGATACTTGTTCATTAGTTGAGAAGAAGAACAAAGAGGGCTATATTATTCATGATCACCCCCCCCCCCCACATTCAAAAGCATATATGGTTCTGTTGTATTTATGCAAACTCCATTTTGGTCCATAACAGTGAAAAGAATGTGAAAGGAGAGTAGAGAATTGATATTTTTGATTAGAAAGCGAGTGAAGAAGAAGATGATCAGGCAAGAGGATCCTCTTCTCTAGCTTTCCGCAGCAGCTCTGCTCTAACACGCTTTACCTCCGCTTCCTTCTCCATTCTTTCTTGCTGCACATAAACACACGTTTTTTGAGTTATCAGATCACTTCTTGATCAACGAGAGTTAGCTTCTAGTAAAACTGTTAACACCAATCTCTCTATATATTGCTGTTTCGGATCCCTTATCACTATTCGATCAAATGCAAATCAGTGAGCTTCTTGGCTCCTAAACAAATGCAATCACCAAAACCCCCCTACTCACTACCTAATCAATTGCACTCACAATCTCGCTCTCTGTTTGTACTTTCACATTGAAGTAAATAAACCAAACACGAGTTTAAGCTGAGCTTCTAATCATCACATCTTACTGTCCAAATGCATTCCGAAATACGTCAACACCTTCACCATTCTTTATCTTCCCCTCTTTTGCCGCTGCTTTCTTTTTTTTTTCTTAAGAAGAAGAAGAGTCGTAGATCGGGGAAGATAGAAGAAGAAGCCCCTCTGGTTGTTGCTGGATGGTGAGTTACGGGACAAAGATCCAGTGCGGGAAGATACACCCATATTAATCAGGATACCGCAAATATTAAAAATTCTTAGGGGGAAGTTCCGTATTTACATTTTCAAGCCAAGATACATTTCAATATCACCAAATACGTTTATTACAAAACATTAAAAACATAAATTTACAAACCAACACAGACTAGTCTTTTGGAGAAAACACCTGGAAAATTAACTACACCTACGAATAATAAGTTGAACAATAACATGTGCCTAGAAATGCTTATTCGAGAGTGCAAGAGATGTGCTTAACGAGACTGAGTTTTCTTCTACCAAACTTTTCTGCGAGCCGTTCCTTTTTGTGTGAAGTAATTATATGTCCAATCACCAGTCCACAAAATACACCAGGTCCATAGGCTATCACAGCTGCAACCCAACTGAACCTTTCTTCCTCCGCCTCTGAATATTCATCAGCTTGCTGTACTGTAGGATTCAACACATGAAGCTTTCCACAGATTTCTTCTAGACCGTAGAGTCCAGAGTTTCCCAAGAATGAATCACAACTTTGCCTTTCAAACTGTGTGCTACGAGGCACTGGACCTTGGAGAAGGTTATGGGAGAAGTTCATGTACGATAGAAATGCAAGATCACCAAGATCTTGTGGAATCTGACCTGACATCTTATTACATGAAAGGTCTAACGCCTCGAGACTTGTCAAGTTCGCCAAGGAAATTGGGATAACGCTTGTGAAGGCGTTATCTGACAAGTTCAGAAGACGTAATCCCTTCAAGAATCCAATGGAATCAGGGACTTTCCGGAAAGTCTATTACCAGAAAAATCAACGGCTCTGAAGTCTTGTCGGATTCGATCAAACCTTGTCTCCACTCCTTTATTAACCATTTCCATCGAGCGGTAGATTGCTTCCGGGAACAACCCCATGTAACGAGAAGACTTTGTGGGATTCACCATGTAGTCATTTCCTTGAGTCAACGTGGTCATTTCACGCCAGTTGAGAAAATAGTGAGGTGGAAGAGTTCCAGTGAAGTCATTATGTGAAATATCGATCACTCTTAAACTCTGAAACCCAATGGATACATGGGGATGATACAACGGTCCATAGAACTCGTTTGATCTGAGGCTGAGAACGTTTAATGATGGTAGAGATCCCAACCAAGATGGAAACTTGTCCTTGATTCTGTTGCTCCCCACGTTCACAAGTTGTAGAGCTTTGCAATTGATTAGTGAACTTGGAAACTTTCCTTCCAGCTTGTTGAGACTAACGTCGAATGACCGTAACTTGGTAGCATTGTCAAATATATCTGGAAGAACTCCACTGAAACTATTGTTACGCAGACTCATGTCCAAAAGAGAAACAATGGACTTCCTTAGACATGGTGGAATAGAGCCGTTGAAGAGATTGTTAGACAAATCTAATAAACTCAACCCTTTAAGATTGCAGATCCAATGTGGAAATGGTCCTTGGAATGAATTTGAACTCAGATCCAACACTTGGACCAGTGTCTCTTGTGAAGGTGTTTCAAAACTGGTGAAAGAATTGTGACAAATCATCATCGTCGACAATCTCCATAAGAAACCTGGTACTTCACCTTCCAACTTGTTTTTGGAAAGATGTAAATCCTTGAGGTTGACTAACTTAGATATAGATATTGGGATTGAACCAGTGAAGTTGTTGTGGCTAAGATATAAGCTTCTGAGGTTGAGAAATTTAGTTATGGATTCTGGGATTGGGCCATTGAATCTGTTATGATCTAGACTTAGAAACCGAAGCTCAGATGATGATGTATTCGGAAACGCTACATGTCCTGTAAACTGGTTTCCTCCCAGATCAACAGATTGTAACGAATGAATGGAGAACAAAGATTTTGGGAATGGTCCAAGAAATGAGTTGTAAGAAACATCAAGTAGCTCCAAGCTGTGGAATCCACTCATGTCTGATGGAAGCGTGGATGTGAAGTTATTAAACCGGATGGTAAGATGAGAAAGTTTGGTTAAATTTGTGAATGAATTAGGGATATTTCCACTTAAACTGTTGTTGTTAAGGGACATGACTCTTAGCTCATTTAAGTTTCCGATAGAAGTCGGAACTGCACCAACTAAATAATTGGCTGAAAGGTCAAGATTTGTGAGATAAGAAAGGTTTCCTAAAGAAGAAGGAATCTCACCTTGGAGATTGCAACTGCTAAGGTTTAGGTGATGAAGATATTTGAGTCTAAAAAGACTACTGTTAGTTTTTAGAGAGCCGTTGAGAGGCGTTTCAAGAAGGTCGAGAGATATCACCTGACCAGATTTATCATGGCATGTGACACCATTCCAAAGACAGCAATCACTGCTCTTGTTCCACGAACTTAGGTTGACTCATCAACTTGAAACTCATCTTTGAATCCCAAAAGAGCATCTCTCTGGTCGTGCCGGCAAAAGTGGAGCGTAGGAGAAGCAAGAGTGTGAATCAGGAGTGAGAAATAGATGGTAACAATACCACAAAAGCTATAACAATGGCCTTGGATCATCGTATAGCTTTTTTCTTTTATGAAGAATGTGTTGTACGTAATGATTATATGATGTATGCTTCACTAGTTTTCGTTAAGTAGAAGAAGACAAAAAAAACTTCACATCATGGGTCTGTGGCTTAGCAAGTCTTACATCAACTCGTCGGTTTGGTTGACTTCTCCTAGTCTTCCGTTACCTCACGTCAAAGAATACGACCACCTGTCTCAAAAGTCTTCACGTAAACCATTACCATTCAATCCTCTCCAAAATATCTCTTAGCGATATATTTTGATTCATCTTTTTTATTCGATACTATCGTTGGCTACTATTTGGATAGCTATACCAAAATAAAACAAAACAAAATATGATTGGCTCTATTAGGACATCTCTCTGCCATACTTATGCAGAAAACGATTTGACATGTAAAGTACAGATCAAAATGATCAACTTAATTTTGTTTAACATTTAAACATTCAGTTTGTATTTATGTAAACCATTCAAAAGAAACTAAATAGATGTGCCATCAATAGTCAAACAAAATTAGTTGACAAAAAGGTCAAACAAACACAAAACCATCTAATTGTAATAATATAAATAAAATAAGATAAATAATACATATTTGCTAGGTTTAATGATCAGTTCACAAGTTGTAATACAGTAAACTGTAAGTCAACACGTACATTAAACATATTTTTTTAACTCGACTTATTCTTCTCATTAACCAATTGTTTCAACTTAAAATGGTCTATGAGACTCAACCTCAAAATTCAACCACTGTGGCACCATAGAATGCCACTTAGGGACATACGGTAAAAGTTTCCTTCGCTATCATTTTTGTTGGTTTGTTAACTTCACATGGATGATAAGTTAAAAAAAAAAAACTTCACATGGATGATAAGTTAAAAAAAAAACTTCACATGGATGATACATCATATTGTACTTAGCTTCGCTACCATGGACTGAGTGACATCTTGTACAATCTCGTTTAGTCTAGGCCATATGTTTCCTTCACCTGCGCACATTTTCGCCAAATCTAATGAGGGCATGATTATCATTAGAAACCCATTGGAGTTTTTAATTTTTTTTGTTTGATTTACAAAAAAAAAAAATTAAAAAGTGAATGTGGACTGCCCATCGTAGTGCTTCTGCTTCCGTTTCAATGACCGGAGCCATCCTTGATAGCTTCTTTGCCCTTGCCCATAACATTCTTCCTTCATAGTCTCTAAAATCCATCCCACACCACTAACCACACTCTCCTTGTGCTAAGCACCACCCGAATCGCAGTTTATCTACTGTTGTACAAAAACGTTAATTTAATGATTTTAGAAAATCACGAACCCATTAGAAAAAGGCATGAATCAGCAATACCATATTAACACGTATTTTGGTTTAGTTTTATTGTTTGAAAAATTGATGGATCACATGGTTAATCACTAATCCATTATAACCTAACTCATTTTAACACATTATTAAAACAAAAAATGAAACCATATAAAACCATTTGTAATTTGGTTTGGTTTATTTCGGTTTGAATGAATCCAGTTTGGTTCAGCTTGATTTTATCCAGTGATCCACCTGCGGACACGACGTCGCTTTTATAGATGCAATCCCAATATCATTGCATCGTCTTCCTCTTGGCAGAGTTTCAGTCTCAGCCACAAGTAACTCAGACAGTAGTGATGCTTCTGTCCGCAATCGCATCTCAGACACTCCTCTCATCAAACCCTAATCTCCTCTTCCCCAATCCCATCCCAATCCCTAGACCTTCCAATACATCTCTTAAACTCCCCAATGCCTCCCCCTCATCTTCCATCTTCACCCTCCCCACACGCGGTTTCCGTTACGTAAACCACACAGTCTCCGACGGAGCGTCAGAATCCGGAGGCTGCGTCGGCGGAGAGACCACTATAACCTCCGCCTCCGCCATCGCTTCTGCGATACGTGGCGCCTCAACGACCCCAGTCGAGTTCACGCAGATGATCGAAAAGGATAAGATCATCTTGCCGAGTCCTGATTTTCAGCGTCTTTGCCTCGAGCAATTGGATCTCTTTCGTCGAATCGTGGATCCTAAAGCTGTCCTCTCGGTTCGTCTCTCTTCTTCTTCTTTAAACATTTTAAAAGTTTTAATCTTTTTATTGGTTTTAGATATATGTAAGACCTGCTGGTAGCTACGTGATGGATCGCTTGGAGCTTCGTCGTGTCACGTGTTACCCTAGTGTTAATGGTGGAGACGTTGTCATCTTAGTTGGAAACTTTGGCATCCCTGCTGGTTTGCGTGCTGCTGAAGCTTCACTTTCGAGCCAACAAGTAGTCACTTGAGTTCTTTTGTGTGTGGTGTTCTTCTTCCTTTGCAAATTTGCTTAAAGCTTGTTTCTTTTTAATAGGTTGAAGTTGTTAACAAGCATAGAGCTGCGGTGTTTCCGATGGTGAAACACCCGTTTGTTGTTGGTTTCTTGGTTGCTGAGTTACCTGTTGAAGCAGAAGAGGTTGTGGAGGATGAGGAGGAGGAGGAGAAGGAGAGAGGTTTGAAGCATTTTCCTTCACCTGAGGAAGCTTATGCTTTGCCTGGTTCAACTAATGCGAAACCACCGAAAGTTAAAGTTCCTTCTGTTAAGGTTTTCACTGCAGAGCAGAGATCATATGCTATTAATATTTCACGGACTCTTGCTATGGCATATGTCATGGATCAGGTTGGTCTTATACTCCATAGGAGATTTTATGATGTTTGCTTGCTTGTCTCTGTTTAATACTGATTGTTCTTTTACTTTCAATGTGTGTGTTTAGAAAACAATGTTACTTCAGCAGTCGTCTTGGCAGAACAATGTGAGGATGAGTAAGCTAGTGGAGCAGGTACGAGCCACACATAATTGATCTTATGCTAACGACTCCTATAGTTTATATTGACATCTTTCTGGCAGATCCGTGGTCCGCTCTCTACCATCAGGACATTAAGTAAAATGCTCTCAACTCACACAAAGAGAAGTCAGGTTCTTGCACTAACATTTTGGCTGGAAGTGTTATTCTCCCCGAGTCTTTGCATTGTAGGACTGACTTGGGGGTCTTTTGTACCTTGTAGATTTCACATGATATCGTCGAGGACTTGATAGTTCAAGGTGAACAAATAAGAGACACCCTTCAAGAACTTCAGGATGCAGTTCACTTGACAAAGGTTCCACCTTCTCTTACTTTTTCTCTTTGATACTCGTTTTTTCAGTTGTCTTCTTCACAAATCTGTCTTTTGATCACGGGGTTTCTTACAAATCACACTTCTCGGATTGAGTTGATTTTCTGTTGTGTAATCATTTGCATTTCGTTTTCAGGCTAATATAGTCCGCTACAACGAAGAAGCCTTGAAGAAGATAAGCAAAACGAATAATGAAACAATGAGATCAAATTATTCCGGTAACTATGAACATAAGGACTCCATTGATGGGTCACAACTCTCAAGTACACGCCTTTCCCTGGGTTCTGGATCTGATGATTCAGAAATGCCTATGCCACCTCTGGCACTGGCACCCCTACAAACGCATAGCATAAGGTATAAGCTTCACAGACATTAAGTTGACGACTTTTTTAAAAATCGACTTGAAACAAAGAGTTTGGAGGGCTTATCTCTTTCATTTATGTCAGGAAGACCATGCGACATTTCTAGTGTCCTTTTAGATATGGTCGAGACTGTGAGACCACTTGCCCTTACTCAGCAAAGAGTGGTGGAGCTAGGTGAAAACTCAGCTTCCCTGCAAGTTGCTGTTGAAGAACCGGCTTTGAGGCAGGCTCTGAGTAACCTCATTGAAGGTGCACTTTTGCGCACTCATGTTGGAGGAAAAGTTGAAATTTTAGCGACCAGAGCTCCTGCTGGCGGTAGCCTGGTAGTAATTGATGACGATGGTCCTGATATGCGCTATATGGTAAACAAGACCAAACTCATCTTCTGCTGCTATCTTAATTCCTGTTTTTATTTCTGAAAGCTTAGCAGTTTAATATGAAAAAGAGTGGGTAATACTCACCATATTGCTTCTTAACAAGAAAGTATTAACATCATTGCAGACGCAAATGCATTCACTAACACCATTTGGAGCAGAACTCTTGTCGGAGAACATGGTTGAAGACAATATGACATGGAACTTTGTGGCGGGTTTAACCGTAGCACGAGAGATCCTGGAGAGTTAGGGATGTGTGATCAGTGTTAAATCACCTCGCATCCCCGATGCAGCCATAGGAGCTGGTGGTACTCGTGTAGAGCTCTGGCTCCCTACCTTCACGGCAGCAGTATCTGAAGCCAATGAAGCATAGATTTCATTTGCCTTGTTATTTTCTTAGCCTCGAGTATTTGCTTGGCTACGTGTGGTGAAGCCAGTGTATATATAGTCTATTGTTTGTGATTGATCAGTGTGTTATCACAACTTAATATGTACATAACCCAAAGAATCATATCTACATAGTTAGACTTTGTATTGTAACGTAAATATTTAGCTTTTATTCTTACGACAGAAACCAGCAATTTATACTGCCAAACGTAAATTATAAATCTTGAATGTGAAAATTGGTAAAAACAAAATGGTACTTGTTTCAGTTGTGTAGCTTGTGCTCCTCCTTAAATACAAAATGAAATATTACTTTCTTTCAAATATCAAGTGAAAAAAGCCTTTAGAATATTAGTTTCAGCTTTTGTCAATAATAAGCTAGTCAAAACTAAATCCCAATGTTGATCTTAATATTCGACCACATAACTTATATTGTTAATTACATCAGATTATAACTCTTTTTGTAATTCAACTCTAATACTATATGTGTCACTAAATCATTATGTAACCAAGATTTTTGTTTGGTATCTGAAGAAAAGATGTAAAACACAATCACAAATCATCCTAAGTTTACGTAGGAATGAAGAGAAAACACTTTTTCAATCTCAATCTCTCTTAAAGTCTCATTCTGTTGTTTTTCAAATAAAAGTCTCACCTCCGACAATTCAAAATGTTGAAAACTCCGACCTACAGATTGTGGATGTTTTTCTTCCAACAAGTAGATAGAGATCGAAATTACAATGAAATTTTCATTAACTATTTATAATATTCAATCACAAATATATCATTTTAAACTATAAATACTGAGTCGAAAAAGAAACTCAATTACTGATATTTTTTTTTTTAAATCTTAGTAATATAACCACTCAATTTTTTCTTTTTGAAACACTACCACTCAATTAAAGATGAATTTTAACATTAAAAAAATTAACTAAGATATATACATTTTTATGATAGTTTGACAGAACGAAACTAACATTCTTTTTTTTTTTGTCGTCTAAAAGATTATATTGAAACTTCAACATTGGAAATACAGGGAAAGATACATAGGTGACAAGTTCCATAGAACTTCCACAGACTAAAGCTAGCAGACAACTAAATGTCTCTAGAGACAAGAGCAGGCGCATATAAACAAATGCCCAGAAACTAAACACAACCAAAAGGATACAATAGCATAAGTATACTAAGTCAGACCAAGGATTCAACAACTAAACACTCATGAAAGCAAGGACATTGTGACAGGAAGGAGAAGCGAAAGCTAACAACCAAGCCCAACTTTATTAAGGTCTAAAACACAAGTATGAACTCTTTATATTGCTCCCGACAGAAGAGCCACAGAGCCATCCACTTGGAGACCAGATCAAGAAGACGTGGAGAGACACCGAGATTTACCAAACGACTTCTGATGACTTGTTGCATTAAAGAGCCGTAGCTCCATCTTCTTGCGCCTTAGCGGAAATCTCCAATGATAAGAGATATGAGATAATCAACACAACAAACCCGTTGCTACATAGCCAAGAAGAAGCACACCTTCCGGACACAAGGACCTCGCCACCTGAAGCAAGCAAGAGACAAGCACGATCTGAAACGGAAGAAACAAAGTCGGAGAGGAGAAAACCCCAAAAATCCGACATGGATCTGAAGGCTAACACCCAGATCTGTCAACAAACCCAGCCCAAAGACCAAGAAGTCACCACAAACCACTAGGGAACCCACCGAGACAAGATCAGAGGATCAAAATCTAGATCTGAAAAGAAATACCAAGCTAAATAGACAAACTGAACAAACAAAATAAAATTCCGAAGAAACACTAACCGGACCGACGTTGTGGCTGAGAAAGCTCACACACGCCGGCCAGAAAACTTGAAAGAGACGGCGGAGAAAACTAGTCGATAGAGAGAAGATGGAGAGAAATATCAAGGAGAGAGCAACGAAACTAACATTCATGTTGAATGTTATTTGTTAAAAATTAATTGAAGAATTTGGTTATGATTTAGTTTTGTTGTTGAGAGTTTGTATTACTAAAACTTTTTAAACCTACAATCATTTTTTCGTCTCTAATCGCACCGGTCCAAAAGTTTTACGAGACCTAAATTTTTCAGACATTAATCGGTAGTAAAACAAGAAAGTCAACAAGTAAGTAAATAAAGAGTGACATCTCGTATTAAAGAAAGTGGACTCCTCAGTTTGGTAAGAAATCCACATTATATATTAAGTTTGGCAACTTTTTTTTTTTTGACAAAAACTAGATGGATATGTAAATTCACAATTTGGCAACCCTGTTTGGAAATAAATCCCGGAAAATATAGCAATGCCATAAATTCCAAGCTCTATTATTACACATAATAAATATGCTGAGAATAAAGTTTTTCCTGATCAACCAATTCATACAAAAATTATCTCGAGGTTAGAAATAATAATGTCATTTACCCATTTTGTAACAATGTTTTGTTCCGTTGCTTTCTTATACCAAAATCTTAAACGGTAACATTATGGCGTGATTTTCGAAAAAAATCTCCTAAGCTAAGCTTACTTGTAATAAAAACATCTTATTTGCAACAAAGTAGTTATATGTTTATGTAGGCAATAAGGAATATTACAAAATAACAATTTGAAAATCCAAATTCTCTGTTTAGTTTTATTCACATTTAACATATAGTAGTACTACTAGGTAATTACCTGCGCGCAGGCGCGGAGTAAAATTTATAAACTAATAATCATTGAATATTAATTTTGATCATTTAACAATCATGTCATAAGTCTCAAACGTAAAGTTATGGACCATCGATATAAGGTTGATGAGCTAGAGTCATATTTGATGATATTTTATTTTTTAAACTTATTTAATTTATATTAGACTTCAACGATATCATCAAATGCTATAATTTACCATCTCACTTCGATATGAGAGTTTTATTTTTGAAATGATATGATGAAATAACATTGGAGATCGTGCTTGTGCAGAATGAACATTAGTTATGTATACAAATTATTTATATATATTATTATTTATTTTGTGTTCATTTACGTATATTGAATAATTGAGAATCGAATAACTATTACATATATAATTAAAAATTAGGGTAAGCACATAATAATATAAAAAAGCTCTCTCTTTATTTACAATTATTTTGTTGGTAAAAAATCATTTATTTATTTATGTGGTATATAATGAAAATTAAATGATATCGACATAGATATATAATATTTTAATATAAATATTTATTAATTGAGATTTTGTACTCATATGATTTATTAACAATTTTATATTTGTTGTAACAAAATATTAATTTATTAATATGAATACTTATTAATATGAATATTTATTAATGGAGGCTTCTACTAAATAAAAACTTTGAAATTAACATGTTTATATATTTTATATATGACATATTTTAAATGAGATTTCATATTTATATAAATTTTATGATCATTTGTATCTTATAATAACACAAAAAAATTAAACCATTGATCACAAAAATTTCAATGTAGATTTAACATTCTTAGTAATTTATAATAATTTAAAACAATTTAAAAGATAAAGAAAAAGTCTATTTTTTATATGTTTAATGTGATTACTTAATATATTTAAAATATAAATTAAACAAAAAATTGATGTAGGATAAAAAATTGTTATCAAATCTTAATTATTCAGAATCATTAATTGTTAAACTATATTAGGTAATTCCGTAGCTTTTATTTAAGGAAAGACTTTATAATATTTAATTGTCATTAATTGTTAATCATATTAGGTAATTCCGTAGCTTTTTTTAAGGAAAGACTTACAATATTCTTTTAATGTTAATAATGTTTTATAATATATAAGGATGTCAATGCATATAATAATTAATCTAGTAAGAGATGAGTTTTGAATTGAATGTGTGAGAAGCCTCTTATGCTGACACATCAGCATAATGGCAATCTTGTGAATATATTACAATTTACATACTTATTAAAAATGATTCTAATATATAGGGGATTAAACAGTTTTAATAAAGTACGAATGTGCGTGTCGTGTCGGTCCTTTAAATCGTCGTGCTTACTTTTACGCGCATTGAGTTTAAGCCAATCAAATCGTGACATTCTTCGTAAAACTCTGTCGTTTTGGGAATCTATAATTTTCAAATTCACACAATTCTATTTTTTTTTAATTTAATTTAATGTTAAAAAGAAAACATGAATCAGCTTTAAGCTTTTTTTCGGCTGTCTTCCCGCACCTAAAATATAAAAACGCCAGAACTTTTTTCCTTTTTGGTCACCAACCAAACCAACGCTGGCTTTGAATCTTCTCAGGGATAAAGCGATAAGCGTTTCAAAAAATTTATTATTAAATATTCAAAAAACGCTATTTCTCCATTAATCTTCACGTTTGGGTTGTCATTGAGCAGAGAGGCGATCACGGGTTTTTAGCACTCTTCTTCAGTTTTTTTTGTGCTAACCATTTTCTCGTGCTTCACTGTTGATCTCCTTCTCGCTTTTTTATTAAATCAGGTTCATTCTATTTCTGAGAAAATTTGAGGATTTAGTGTAACGTTTGCGTTCTCTTAATGTTGAAACACGCCTCTTTAGTTTAGATCACTTATTAATGCCGTTTTGATAATTGAGTTTTTGAAGAACCTCGAACATTAAGGAACTTGAGCTGTCTTATTTGTTATGTTCTTGTCTTGCAATCTAAGCAAAATGGTTTACAAGACGACTTTGTAGTTTATGGTTTTGTTTTTGCTTTTGTCAAAGGGGAAGCACATGATTTTCTCTTCCTTGTTTGATATCATTTGCTGCAATTCAGATGAGAACGATCTAATGGAAGTAAACGTCTTTGACTTTCATGAGATTTAATTTTCTCATTTTAGGTTTGGTCAATAGTTTTGGTATTCAAGTTTCTTTTTCCCTAATGGTTGGTTTAGAAGCATTATGTTGTATTCATCTGTGCATGTTCTACGATAACGACTGTTTTATTGATTCAAAGAAAGCCATTTTTTCACAAAGTGTAGTTGATGACGACCAAACCTGCCATTTAAAAAGGGCAATTCCTAGTCTGTTTAGTCATCATGTGTATCTTCTTCAAAAACTACACGACTCACATCGTTAAACCATAGCAGGTTCCTGGCTTCTTCACTGTCAAGAGGCCAGAGAGAACCCAGTGAGTGACTCCTGCATCTAGAATCACTAGTTTGGAGAAGATATGGGAATCTTTTCACGAAGTAATCATCTTATCTCGTTTCTTTGACCAGGTGCAGAGAAGTTAGTCAACTTTTTGTTCTTTGTTATTTCAGCTCGATTAATAGGAAATCAAAAGATGCAATGAAGATCATTTTAACTGCATTTTTTGGAGTAACGTTTGGGTTTCTGATTGAATATCTTTTCCATCATTTATCAATCATAAGGTTCGTAGTATCAACCTTTTATCATTTCTGCTCTGTGTGTGTTTATTATATATCTTAGGAGACTTTGTTTTCATGTTCCAGGTGAGTCTCCCAACAACTTTCTTCCTACAAACGGTATCTTATATATAGAGAAAAGGGTTCTGTAATTGCAACTCCGGATAGTCATAAATCTTGGTCATCATCAAAAGTGTAACCATAGTAGCATCTCCTCTGGTCCAATCGACAAATCAAAGGCATGCTTCCAATCCTTTATTTATGACTCCGAATGTTTTGGAACTTTTACATTACATTTGTGTGCAACTGGTATTCATTTTCGTGGACAATAAGACTCTAAGGTCTCCCCAGTGATATAACACATGCTTGTTGAGGACTTGAAAAGAGGGGATAGGTGTTACTGGATTAATTGAGGTTGCTAAATTAACAGAGAACTTCTTTGTAGTTTTACAAAGTTTAATCAGTTAGACTTCTCCTCATCAACAGCGTCCTTAGCGATAACCGGTGTATGGCCGACATTTTACTTATCTCTAGTTTCTTTGACTCTGTTTGTTTTTAAATGGATCCCTATAGAAGAAACTATTGCTGCTGATTTATTAGCAAAACAGGTGCTTGGTGTAAGTGAGGCTTTAATGTCCTCCAACTAATTTCTATTAATTGAAGTGTGTTTCAAAAAAAAAAAATATCAGTTAGACTTCTCCTTGCAAGACATAAGGAAGCTATATACTTTGAAACATGTGTTTGTTAACCTTTTGTTTCTGTTTTTTTTTTTTGGATTAATTGTATTGGGATACACATTTCTCGTGTGTGTTTTCATGGTGCATTTTTGCTTTTTTTATACAGATATGGGTTCCTTCAAATCCTCGTGGTGCTGAAAGATTGCCCACCAGGTATGATTGCTGCTGAATCAGACTTCTATTTGCGCAGACTATGGGGCTTACCTCATGAGGTATTGTCTCAAACCATGTTTTATATTTTCTTTTTTAAGTTTTATTATCATCAACCATTATTTAAGCTGCAATACGTCTTGATATTACTGAAATATTAAAACTCATGATCAGACAGTAATGTTATATTGGCTTTTTCTTTTGCTTCTCCAGGATTTGACCAGCCAAACCAAGATACCTCGTGACGTTTACAGTTGGTATAAATCAGAAAGAAAATATCGATGCTTGTGTCAAGAAGGTTAGTTTATTTGATGTCTTGCCGTTTAATATAATGTCACATATGATTCATTGTCTTCTCAACAGTTTTCAGAGAACTTCACTATTGTCTTGTTTCATTATGACGGTCGGGTAACTGAATGGATGAGTTTGAATGGTCTAAGACTGCTATACACATTAGTGTGCGAAAGCAGACAAAATGGTATCTACCTCTTTTTTTTTCATTCTTTATGGTAGAGAATACTCTATTGATTATTGACTCTCTTGGCACCTGGATATATGTAAAGGTGGTATGCAAAGAGGTTTTTGCACCCTGATATTGTAGCAAGATATGATTATATATTCATCTGGGATGAAGACCTTGGGGTTGAGCATTTTAATGCAGAAGAGTAAGTCTTATTTGCCTTTGTCATGGGTTCTGTCTCTTGATATTGTTTCAGTTTCTGTTGTGAATCATCATGATAATCTTGTCCAGGTACATAAAGCTCGTGAAGAAGCATGGCCTGGAGATTTCTCAACCTGGCTTGGAACCAAACAAGGGGTTAACATGGCAAATGACAAAGAGAAGAGGAGATCTTGAAGTCCATAAGTATGATTAACAAAAAGATTCTGGCCATGTTTACTTTCATGCATAAAGATCTTTACAAAATTTGGGGTTTGAATCTTACCAGGATAACAGAAGAAAAACCTGGATGGTGTTCAGATCCTCATCTCCCTCCATGTGCTGCGTACGTTGAAACCTCTCTCTCTCTGTGTCTGTAATGAGTTGATTTTTCTCTGTAAATGGAGCTAACCAGCCTCAAAATTTGAGAAATGCAGATTGTGGAGATCATGGCTCCTGTATTTTCAAGAGACGCCTGGCGATGCGTGTGGCACATGATCCAGGTTCCTTTTTTTTTCATCATCTGTTTGTTCAGAGTTCATTCATCTTCCATTTAAATCTCTCTTCTTGTCAATCTTCCTTACATGTCTTACCTTAACTGTTATATAAACAGAATGATTTGGTTCACGGTTGGGGACTTGACTTTGCACTCAGAAGATGTGTGAGGTACAAAAGGGACAACTTGAAGCTTGTTTTTTTTCTGACAGGTTTACTTGGTTTTAGTTATCTCGTTTTTTGTATGACGAAACTGTGTATAAATGCAGCCTGCACATGAGAAGATAGGTGTAGTAGATTCTCAGTGGATCGTTCATCAAAACCGTCCCTTCCCTTGGCAGCCAAGTAAACCCTCTCTATGTCCCATTGTTTGATCACTCATTAACTTCTTTGCTCAAACTCTTTTCTCTTTTGCTTCTGTAGGGTGAGGCAACAGACGGCAAAGCACCATGGCAAGGGGTAACAAACTTCTTACCTCTTCTTAAGGGGAAAAAACGCATAACTTGTGTAACAAGCGACATGAATATGTGTGTTTTTTGCAAGGTGAGAGACAGATGCAAAAAGGAATGGACCATGTTCCAGAGTAGAATGGCTAACGCAGAGAAGGATTATTTCAAGTCCTTACAAGTGAAAGGCTCCTCCAATTCAACAGCAACCACCACTTGATAGGAGAGTTGTTAAGTAACCAGACCGTGACGCTGACAGATTCAGTTTACAAACGGTTTTGCATTTACATATAGAGTTTGTATATTTAGTGTAGTGGATACTCCTTCCCTTCTTAGCTCACAACAAAAGGTTCTATCAATTAAACATAAATGATTCTCTGTCACAGTCTTGATCAGTTATCCATCCAAATCGCTGGTTTAAGCCAATTGAGGAAGTTACAGCATCTACAACTATGAGAATTTCAATGAGTATCTAGAACAAATGTTGATAATATTAGAGAAAAGTCCAATACAAATCCATTACATAAAGAAAGCTAACACACACGGATATAAGAGTGTTTACAATATAGGCCACATTTGAGATTTGACTATACATGAGAGGTACTTTGCAACATTCAAGACAACATTGAGGAAGACCCAACACAATGAGATGACAATAATACCCTTGTTTTTATAGACATTTAATTTTGTAGGGTATGGATAAAGTGCCTTAATATTGGCCATTGGGATCTATTAATAGGTAAAGGTTGATCCTAAGGCTCGTTATATAAAAGTTTAGAAGTAGGTACAGTTGGGCTTCCGGAGAATTTAGGGAGTAGTGGCGTGAGTTGTGGAAGGGTTTGTTAAGGGGCTGTGGTATGGGTGTACTGTGGACGGGATGTACATGTTTCATTAACATTACAGAGAAAAGGTTTCTCACTTCCTATGACCACCTTCTTGTCTAAGAAAGCCAGTCCTTTCCCGTGATTAAAAGACTCAAACCATAGAGGAATAATCTAGGTATGAAACCCCTTCCTCCTAACCCATTCCATGTGACCTCCTTCCTCGCGTAAACCAACTGCAGCATCATCGCGATGCTACTCAACGCTTAAACCACCGTCGAATGAAGGAGATAGAGAAGTTGGGACGACCAATAAACCATGGAGATGCTTTTTGAAACAATCGCTTGTCCAAATAACTTTAAGGAAATCACTAATTTGCATAAAATAAGTCCTCCTTTTTTAAGTCCTCTGCTTTTCTTCTTTCTACTTACATATGATCTCTTCAGATTCATTACAAAATTTAAGGAAAACCATTTTTTCATAAAAACTCCCAAATCTCCGAGAAGATTTTTCAAATGTTCTTCATCACTAAATTCGCAAGCACTGTATATTATATATTGAGCCTAAGTAGAGGAACATAATTCATTAAAAAAAAAGCAATCCAATAATACCTTTAGTGAAAGATCGACGAGCCATTTAAGTAGAGGGAGACGAAAGATGGCTTCTCTGGCTCCACCGTCCGTAAAAAGCTCAAGTGACGCAGCTGATTGTCCGGTGATAAAAAACAAGGTTTATTTCTTCATCACCGCCAAAACAAACAACACGGATTAGGATGAAACGAATCAAAAACAGTTATGATTCAATGGGATTAGTTTATGAATGGGACCATATTTGGGAAAGTTACTTTCTCTTGGGTTTGCTTTCTAAATGTAAAATTAAAATTCGCATGAACTGGAGGTTGGAGAGAGATCCAACAAGAGAGTGAGTTTGTTTTTTTACGGGGTATTTTGTCATTCAACAAATAAAATGTGTGTGACAAAATTAAAAGTTTTTATGTGATATTACCAATGTGTCAAAAAGTGTCTATAATGTAATTCCATCTCACATAACTTCCGCTTAATCTCCAAATTTTTTGATAGACGCTACCTAATCCATCTGCACGATTAGCGTCTAGCTTCATTCTTAACATTGTATATTCTAATTCAAAAAGTATTGTCCTATATCGGTCTATATCCGTTGTGGAATAGTTTTATATCAATCGTCTTGGTGAAAATTGCATCTAATGCTTGCAATGGTGGAAAAGCCATCCTTAGACCACATAAGCTTTCGGTTGGTGTTGATGCATCTGATATATGAAGACTTTATGAGTCTTCAATACTTGAGATATTGTTGAACATCACCAACCATTTCATAACATTTATCATGAATGTTATACAAAACACCATTAGTGGGACTTATGGGCATGTTAAATTTAAAATGAATTCAGGTAAAATAGCGGTGGCCGCTGAAAGGAAATTGAGGCCAACACATTTCAAGAATTTTGTAAAATGTGAAGTTTGACCCAAAAAGTTAAAATTTGGCCATTTGATAGCCACGGAAATATTTGGAATTTTTGTAAAAATAATCTTGTTCAAAACATCCTAACACCTTGCCAATTAATTTGAACTTTTGATGGCCATTTTTCTTAGAAAACGTATACTCCTATAAAGAGTGGTGGTCGCAACTAAATACCATTTTTCGTGGTCTGTCAATGATTTAAACGATAATGGCGGATTAATCACCGGAAAAATGAATTTGGCCAATCAACCACATAAATAGCTAAATAAATCCCTGCACACCCGACCACCTAATAGTCAGGTGTCATTTAAGACAAATGTTTTTCTGAGTAATAAAATTAGACATTCCTCTGAGTTGCAATACTTTCGTATTATGTCCAATTAATGATACTTAGTTGTTTAGGCCCTTTCTCAAAAAAATGATACTTAATTGTAAAATTAGGTTGTGTAGTTTGAATTGAAGAAATAAGAATATGTTGCGGGTATATATTTTAATCAAATTAATATAAAATATTTGTATATATATATATATATATATATATATATATAATATATGTAATTCTTGACCATATATAGAAATGTATTATTGTATTATTCTTTTTCCAAAAGAATAGCCTATAGTTAGAGCCGTCAACATAAAACTACGTACGGGACATATGGAAATAACATACATATTGCATGTTACCAGGGCCGCGACAATCATCCTCACGTCCATGGACAATAACTAGTACTCGGCACAGAGCGGGATACTATCGTTAATTATTCAGTATTTGTGATGTGTTTCGTACTACACGGATATCTGATTAATTGAAATTTAGAAAAATATGATATCTGAGGGGAAAAAAAATTTACAAATATTTTTGAATATTTATGGATATCTCACCACTTTGAATCATACAATAAATTTAAAAATATTATTCATTTTTTAATTCTTTACATAATATATAAGAAAAGTAAAATTAATGTAACTGCATATTTCATAATTTAAAAATTATAATTTATTATAAAACAATGTTTGTTAAAAATATATTTTTCTATAAGATGTTATATTCGTTTTGTTAAATTAACAATTTTTATAAGTTAATTTATGAATAAAATTTATAAAATTTTATGTTAAAAATAAAATTATATAAGATTATATATTTAAAATTCTATAATTAGTTATTTAAATGTACATATATATGATTAAAGTCGAAGCTGAAAAGGTAATTCGTTCTCTAATTTTTTTTTAGTATTTGTTGATTTTGTTTCGCTTTAACGAATATCTATTTTTATGAATTGTGCTTTGCTTCGGAAACTTATGGATATTTAGGTTTTTGGATTGAATAAACGGAAAATTAAAATCGAATTAAATTTAACGGATGAAATGTCCAAAACCCTAACAATAACATAGCTTTAATACATGCATCATAGTTTCTAATATTTGCATTCACTTTTATTTAAGGCCAAGCGCAAAACACAACACCCCTAATGATCATAAGTTCATGAAGCAAAACACTTTTTATTAAGAGTCCAGTGGTTTGGTTTGGTACGTAACTCAAATTAAACTCACACACATACATCATCGAAATTATTATTTAGGATATAGTAATCATTACTTTCTTATTTGACCGGCCAGCAGTATGTGGGTGCAGTAGAGTCCCTTACTCCCACCCGACCTGTGCGTGGCCGCTCTCTGCTCTTGTCTCATTCTCCAGTCTCTGACTTCACCAGATACCGCACGGCCACTGCCACTTCCATGGCTGGCGTTCATGTAGACATGATTGCGGTTGATGAAATCTGAGGACCATAAGCCTGTCTGCGTGCTTCGATCCCCGTGGACACCGTCATGCTGCTTCATCCGTGCGCCCCGTGCTGCTGCATACCGTGCACATCGTGTGCCTGCATCCCGTGCGCGCCGTGCATGCTGCATAGCTGTGCGCACGCGTGCTGCTGCCATCCCGTGCCCACTGTGCCCGCCGTGGTGCTGCAGTCCGTGCACTGTCGTGGTGCTGCATCCCGTGCCACGTGCTGCTGTCGCATGCCGTGCCCACCGTGCTGCTGCATCCCGTGCCCACCGTGCTGCTGCATCCCATGCCCACCATGCTGTTGCATGCCGTGACCACCGTGCTGCTGCAGCCCGTGCCCGCCATGGTATCCATCTTCATGCCTTCCCTGCCATCCATTACCCATCTTTCCCTACAAAATGATCATTAACCAGATTACCAGTGGTGAGAAGCCATAACAGCCAATATTTCCTCCTATAGCTTAAATGCGAACCAATGTAATCATTCTCAAACTTTTTAGTTCAGTATTTAGTGTTTTTGAATTTCAAGTAATTATTATATACCAATAAAAGCTAAAACCATAGCAAAAGGTTCACTAAAATTTTAAAAACCTAAAACTACGACATCAACCACAAAACTCTAAGTTTCAGTATTTATAAATATATTTTTCTATATGCACTATGGACTGATACGTCGGTCTGGTAAAAATATACTTAGTGCTACACTAGTCCGAAAAGTGTACCGCACTTCATGATCCGAGTTTGAAATATCTTTCGATTAATGTTAGGAGGTAGACCGTCCATCATTGTTAACCACTAAACTCGAAACTCAAGTCAAGACTAACCAAATAACAATAATTTAGTTCTCAATAGAAATCTAACTAAAGACCAACGTGGATATACGCTGAGCCCCAAAAGATTACCACTAGGATTTTACATATTTTAAGACACCAATGAAACATGTAAACTTCTTGCTAGTGGTGTGCATTAATGTTTTCACCTTGTCACCACGGGTCAAACCCCCACATAATCCATGTTTTCTTTTAAAATGTTCCAAAGCACTTAGGAAGAATATATTCAACGTAACATGACTAGTAAGGTTGCAACACCAGAGAAGATAGCTTACGTTGTGGTGAGGCTGAGCTAACCTAGTGTGGTGGCTACGACTGCTCTTATAGAACTCCTCATTTTCTGAGTCTTCTTCATCACATAGAGGCATGACAGCCATGGGTGGACGGCCGTGGTTACCCGGAAGCTTCATTTGGTGGTCGTAGCGGCCCCTTTCTGAGTCCTCATGAGACACAAACTCATTGTGCCCCTCGAAGCCGTAACCACTGCTTATGTGATCCTTGTGGCCGAACCCGTGCCCGTACCCACCGGTAAGTGTGTCAAGCATTTTTCTTAATATATATATACACTTGTCTTAGTTTTCTTTATATGGTTGAGTGATTAAAAGCTCCATGGTGTTTCTCTATATATATACAAATTTTGTAGTGTAGTGTTTGATTTAAAAAGGTGGTTGATACGATTCCCTCTAGCAATTACTCCTCTATCATGATATGTATTTGAATCTTATTCTCTTTTCCACCACCACCATACGGAAAGTTGAGTAGACATATTTGTTCTGATTCGTTCATTCTTTTTGATTGATAATTCAGACTGACGTGTGGAAATTCAAATTCTAAATTGACAAATATCAATGCAAAGATACTAATCAAACTGAGACCTACTATAGCTCTATTGGTTGCGGTTTTAGTTTTGTATCAGCTCAGCAATCAAAATCCAATTTTAGAGATGACAAACAACTGTAACAGTTTAATGGATTAAAAAGAAGTTGCATTAACAATATTATTTAAACGTCAAGAGAGTATTAAAGTTGACACTCTTATTATGTGATTTATTAATGCATTGCTTGGGCTGTTTTGTAGATGGTCTATATAAGATGGAGCCCAAAACTACTTGTGGCCCATGAAATTTTGGGTTTCCATTTTGTATTTCAATAGCTAAAAAATAACAAAAACTGAAAAACCCAAGCTGAACTATCGATCGCAAAACTCAGTTATGTTATGTTAGGACTATTCAAATACGCAAATAAACAGTAGCATTATTTTATACTCCCCTCAAGACCCTCACCTTCTCCAGAGGTAAGTTTTATATAATGAATGGTCCAAATTCCAAATAATAACTTGAAACGAGACAAGAACATGTTGTACAATAAAGAATGCAAGAGAGGATAAATGTGACTAAAGGAGCAAGGAGGGTATCATTTATATTCTTTTGTTCATAATTATTTGTGTGGACACGTCTTTAACAGCATGTATTCATTTTTCGTTTGACAAAGGAACTTGTATGCATTGCCAACCAAAAACTGAAAGATACCATCTATCATTTGCAGCCAAAAACTAAAAGTCAGTATGATAAAATCAACCGGTTCTTTGTTTATTTACAAAACTGTTCAATCAGTACGCCCTTTGTATCATCTTCTCATATACTTTCCATCTGCCACTGGTAGGTCTGGTTAGTGTTCTTTTTTTGCATTAATTTTCATTAATACAATATATCTGGACTATTGTTTCATCACTAGCTTGCCCATCGTGCTAGCATATGCTATATAACGTGGATTATTCCACACTCACCATCTTCAAGTTTTGCCGAAAGACAAACTTGTGTTAAATCAATCGACAAAAGAAATTAAACTCATAAAAATCAATTGTTTATGTACACAAAGCACCAACAAAAATTGCCATTCTAAAAAATAATTCACACAAAGAATATCAATAATCATGAGTTATAAGTAGTGTGATACCAAATATTAGTTTCAAGAACCATTCATTCCTTGTCTCTCAGCAATTCCCCGAAGAAGAAACTTAACCTCTCTGCGTTCTCCAGAAGGTAAGCAGGAAGATGAACCGCCGAGTAAGAATGTTGGAATCGGACCCATCTCCCGATGATGTCTTAAAAACGTGTACTCCTCGGGAATCATGTCGAAGAGCATCGATCTCCATTGCATATATAACTCTCTGAACCCTATTAGGGTCAATCAGCATGACCAAACCTCACTCTATCATAGTGACTATAACGCTCTTCATTGTGAACCATGATCACTCACTCTCGTCCTGAAACAGTTAAGTCTACCTCCAGAACATAGCCATCTGAATCCGCTAAAATCTCATACTGATATGCTGTAATGTGTCGTACTTTGGTTTACCGGGTCTGTATCTATGAACCGATGCTCTCCAGCTCTTGTGCGTCGACCTGGGGAACTCAAGAGTAGAGCATAGATTTCTGGAGTCTTAGCGTGAAGGATGCTGCGGTATGTCATCAGCACCAACGGAGAGGTTTATAGTGTGTCTGCTCGGGATCGCATAAACAACATCAGACATGGATCAGCAAGTCATCATCTGTGGTTACCAGCAAGTCTTAGAAACGCTGATCCAACGCTACTCTCTGATAAGCCTCTTCGTATAGAAAGGTTCTTCTCTCCTTTCTTGAACCTTCCTCCTATCGACCCGTAGTCAACCGCGGCTCGACGAACTTGAACTCATCAGCCCTGTGGCTAGCGAAAACAAGCGTTTTGGTAAACGCGTGAAGGTCGAGTTGGACTCGAGGAGAACGACTGTGTGACTAAGGGTAGAGTTCTTGCCACGTATGGTTAAGAAAGCTCGACTTCTGTGCTGAAGAGGACAGCGTCGTAGTACACGACGAGGGTATTCACGGACACCCAGCCGTGGAGTTTACAGAGAGATCCATGGAAGCGTTCTCGTGGTGGTAATGAGGAATGCGTGGAAGGGTTGGTGGTGATTCCATAACGTCTCAAGAAGTATGAGATCTTGAGGAAGTGAATGTATACACCGATCGAACACACATGGGACGATACTATGAGGAATATGATTGACTTAAGTTCACCCACGCAACATGCAAATAGTCTAGTGATGCCAAAGCCTCCGATCTGATTCCTGTTTGGACACAAGAAAAACAAAAAAAAGAAGTCAATAGCTGATCCACTCATGTCTTGTATAAACATAAAACCAAAACTGTATGTTCTGTTTTTTGAAACAATTAGATCAATCTAATCAAGAAAATAATATTACTGAGATCAGAACCATAAGATCTATAACTTAGATATATCAGAACCATTGACTAAAACAAGATCTTGATTAAATTAAAGAAGAAGAGAACCTGTGTGCCGCATAGATCATCTGACTTCTTAGAACAGTAGTGACCACCGTTTTCACCCATCATCCACCACATCTTCTTGGACTTCTTTAACACCGATCAAGAACTCGATCTCCGGTGTAAAAGATATATAAGAGATGATTACACAAATAAAACACAGCTAGATGATATATATATCAACGGTAGATAATCTACCAGAGAATATAAAGTAAAGAAGAATACAATCAAAAAAAACAAAAAGAATTAAGAACCAAGAAACAGAGCTTTTAGCTGTGATATGTCGTGTCTATAAACTATAAAGAAAAAATAATATAATAGATGAGATGCTTTCTGAGTTTATGTTGATCGAGGATGATTATATAATCTTTATGGACATGCTTTAACCTCGAGAAGTGCGGCTAAGGGCAACTTAGTCAATGAAAGAAAGTATCAACGTTCGGTTTAGTGTTTTGAGTGTTATCATCTATCTCCCGCGTTGCGGGCTTGACTCAGTCTCCACTACAGCTTTTTGTCTTTGTCTTTTTGGTGAGAAAGCCAACGGAATCACTTGTGTTTACTCTTTCTCTTCCACAAACACGTGGCTTCCACTGTAAAAAAGTAACAGCCAGATTGTATTAAACTTGAACTTAAACAGCATCTACTACCTAATATGAAAGTACTGTAATAATTTCTTTATAAAACAAATTTGTCACATGAGTTTATATTGAGGAACAAAGTTCAAAGGGTTACAAGCCCACAAAGCTAGACAGACATACCACCATTTAACATAACTATAACTAAAACCAGCCCAACCAAATGAGGCATAAAAAACTAACCAGCCCAACCAACGCATGAAAAGTACAAGCCTACAAACTACAAGTCATTGAGGATGATTAGCTGCAACATAAGATTGATTTCCTATCCTGATATGACGCTATAGCAATCGGACGAACCTTTTTATTTTTGAAAAGAAGGACACGACCGGCCACGCCATGGGCCTTTTAATTGCTTCCACCAAGTTTTTTTTGCTTCCGACACAAAAACCACTTTTGAAACTTGGTGACACAACATGCTCTCAATATCCATACCAAACTTGGAAACAAGTGTCATTCTAGGAACTTAGGAAGCAATGCAACCAAAGCACGCCTGCTATGCAGTAACACAAATACTGAAGTGGACAAAGTTTGTTGTCTGAAACTCATCTGGAGGATCATATCACAGTCCACGTAGGTGCTAGGGTGCGCAGCCTATTGAGTATATATGTAAAAAATGCCTATCTTTTATGTAATATCTCATAGAGGCAGTGCAGATTCTAAGTATATGTCAGGTCTGTACATGCACGTGACAAACGTTAGAGCAAGTTATTGTAACATTATTTGATCATGACTATACAAGTATAACATGTTGCAGTTGGAAATCTGTGAGTTGGTCTTGTCCACTTGAGTAGAAAGTCTGCTGCATGATGAAACTGAAATCAATACTCAATCAAGCAACTAAAGTAAGACTGACCTTCACTTCTATGTAAATCAATGACCTGTATTTTTTGCAATCAACGTAATAGCCTCCCAATGGATTGAGTGTTAGATAACATGTCACCCTTGATGATATCAATGACTTCTTGTAAATAAATGACAACTTGCTATTTCCTTGATATCAATGGGGTTCTCCGCGAGATTTAAAAAATTCGCTATATATAGACATGAATGATAGTTAGTCATATTCACGTATAAATAGTATAAATTTACATTATTACTAAATGATCATACTTTCCTACACTTTACACGTGAAAAGTATTCTTAATCAACTCCTGCAACGAAAAACAAGTAGTTCCGTTCTTTTGCCACCAATATCATTGAGTACTAATTATTCACGTCTATAATTTGAGTCAATTATCTCCTACTTTTTTACAAAAATTAAACACATTATTTTTACTACATTCAGAGACTGAGCGGGTGCATAAGCGTAAGTATTGGTAAATTAAACAATACAACAATGAAACCAAGTGCTTTTTTATGAAACAAATCTAACAACATGACACAAGTCTGGTTTTTATGCATGAAATTGTCGGAAAGACGTCTCCTCTATATTCTATGCTATTTCCTTTAATTAATTGTTACTTAAAAACCCTCTTATGACAAAGTAAAATAGTTATCTTTCTCAAAAAACAATTATTAGCCATATTTAGATTATGTTTAAATTATTTATACTCTCCATTTCTGTTTCTAAATTCATGACATGTTTTAAACTTTTTATTGCTGTTTCTAAAAGATCAAGTACCTGTTTTAGACTTTTCTACGTACTTTTTAATAATGAATTAGTAAGCTTTTCCCGAAGATAATATTAATTGACAAGTATCTCTAAATATATCATTGAATTGCTATCTGGTTAATATATTGTGGATAAACTGTGTATATTTTAAATGTTTCATGCATTGAGCTATAAATATTAACGTTTTTGTCTTAAGGCTCATGTGAGTTGCAAAACTCTTAAAATGAATGTAATATTGTGGAGTAAACCATAAGAGCGTAATACTATTTTTTGTTCATCCTTGTAAAAATCATTAGAATCAAACCAGAACATGTAGTACAAGAGTGATAAATTATCAAGCACTTCACATCTAAATTGCTCGATGCAAGCCTATGATCAGAAACAACCAGTGAATTCAAAGAACTACCAGAAACTTAAGTACCTCAAAAATCGGACAATTTATGAAATGTTAACTTTCAAATCGGCCCTAGACGCTAAACACAAAAAGGGATGATGATCAAGAGACCTATCGGATGGTGACACTATGTTCCAAACCAGTAACAATGGACGCAGAGCTAGCCTATAGGGAAGCATCTAGAGGATGATCGCCGCATTGCAGTAAGACGATTTTCACCGCTGAGATTTCCCTACTCACCTGGTAAAGATAAGTTATATCCGATCCCTCAATTATATAATCTCCCACCGCCTGAAAACTGCTACTTTATCGCAAAGTAGAATCTGAGGCAGCATTTCTCCATGAAATTCCGAAACCAAACCCTATCATCAAAGCACTAACCAAAACGTAGAACAAAAGAATAATCTATGGCTCATAAGTGAACCTAGAAAGGGTACTCTACCCCTTATAGTCTCCCCTAAACTCTGCTCTCTCTAAGTCCATGATCGCCATCCAGTCCAACCCTTCGCCAAGCGCCCGCCACCCGCTGGCACCTGCATGGGAGCGGTAATCAACATGAACAGAAACCACACGACATGAGATAAAAAGATGTTTAGATAGTAAAGAATCAACTTGCACACACTTGGAACATTGCAAGAGATCTTATCGAAGAAGTGGTTGCTTGACCTCCACATCACTGTGCGACAAAAACCAATACACAGCCATAAAACAAGAGCGATAAAACTAAAAAATACTAGTACAACTTCAGTGCTGGAAGAGCCATCTAGAACCGCAAAGTATATGCTAGATCTAGATTACACAAAGAAGAGCCAAAAATATGGAAATTCATTACTTAGCGGTGATACATAGTTTAGCTCACACAATTTTCATTATTACATCATCAGTATTTCTTCTAAAGAGATAATACGCTCTCAAGTAATTATATGATATGCTTCTCTCACTCTACTAAATGC
>CAJHQP010001542.1:0-111467 GCA_905132765.1 Moricandia arvensis
TCCATTCTACTTCTGTTGGCACTTATTCCAACAGAAATTCTTTTTTTTGGTAAAACATGAAATCTTTTCTGCTCCCTTTAAATATACTATACATGATATTTTAAGGGATTTTTGTTGTTTCATAATAGATGATATTTTCATATATCTAAGTAATTTTATCCTTATCAAAAACTGTCTAACAAATTACAATTTAATATTTACATTTATAATTATTGAAACTATATCTAGATTATATTTTAATTTTATTTTTGATAAAAAAAATTTTTGTAATATGTGTGCACTTATGTAAAACATCATCTAATAAGAAAAAGAGGGAGTACAAATCTATTTTAGGGGAAGAAAGAAATAGTAAAATACTGCTTTGAATTAGAAGAATGTGCAAGGTGTAAGATGACACAACAAGAGTCTTCCTGAATTAGATTAAGTTGACGGAGATGACGCTAAGCCAACAAAATTAACATCAATAGTTAGAAAGATTTAACCAATAAATTTAGCAGCTATATCTTGTTAAGCTCTAAACTAAACCCCTTCAAATCTCAATCTAATTACCCTTTTCTTTCCTCGTCTCCGCACGAATTAGTTAATTTAACGTTGTAAATCTCCAAGGGGGCTAGAAGTTAGTAACATATCCAAAATGTTTCGACGAGGCGGATACTATTCCTAGAGCAAAATATAACAATATGATGCATTCTGATCCGAATGTATCCTCCACAATGACCAGCCAGACGGAGGACGAGTACGGCCTACGCAATAGCAGTGCATCTGCGGTTGGCACAGGCATGTACGATAGAATGAGCTGTGAAGGTTCTCCAGTGATGATGTCTCCCTGGAACCAAGGAACTCCATTTACTCAAACCCAGTGGTCTAATGTTGATGAAAATCTACCGCAAAATGGCCTTATAGGCTCGCTTGTCCGCGAAGAAGGTCACATCTATTCCTTAGCAGCCACAAAAGATCTTCTCTACACTGGTTCTGATAGTAAGAACATACGTGTGTGGAAGAATCTAAAGGAGTTTAGTGCGTTTAAATGCAACAGTGGATTGGTAAAGGCCATTGTGATTTCAGGTGAAAAGATTTTCACAGGTCACCAGGACGGTAAGATTCGCGTTTGGAAAGTATCTCGTACGAACCAAAGCGTGCACAAACGCTCTGGGACGTTACCTACACTTAAAGATATATTCAAGGCCTCTCTCAAACCAAGAAACTACGTTGAGGTGAAGAAAAACCGCACCGCTCTTTGGATCAAACACGCGGACGCTGTTTCTTGTCTGAGCCTAAATGAGGAACAAGGGCTGTTGTATTCTGCTTCATGGGATCGAACCATTAAGGTGTGGAGGATCTCTGATTCAAAATGTCTAGAATCAATCCCAGCTCACGATGATGCTGTAAACTCTGTGGTGTCAACAACGGAAGCGATTGTGTTCTCTGGATCAGCTGATGGAACAGTAAAGGCATGGAACTCAAAAAGAAGAAACGAAGAAGAAGATACATGAGACCCATTTTAATTAAATGAATGACCTTAGTCAGAATGATTTTCGAGATTTCCTTTCTAGTTGAGAAAAACTACCTTAATAGTTGAAACTGCCCTATTGTGTAATAAAAACATAGAAACTGCCCTATAGTGTAAATTACTCTTTTAAAAATTAACTAAGTTAGGCTAGAAATTTAATTGAATTTTGAGTCAATAGCTGAGCTAATAATTATTAAACGACAGCAATCATCTACCTTATTAAAACATAAACATTGTGTTGTACCTAACATTTATTTTGTAAATTTTTAAATTAAATATTTCTTTCTACGTTATAGTTAAGTCTTTTATTACACAATAATATTCTTTTCTTTATATTACTATCCATATTTTCAAACAGTATATTTATTTCTTTATACTACTATCCATGTTTCCAAATAATATTATAATTAATCTAGTGTCCAAACAATATAAAATATTAGATCTCATCTTTTTAATAATTTCTAACAGTTTTTTTTAAAATTATTTAAATAATTAAATAACCTAAAATTTTAAATAATTTATAAAATATTTCAATCAATAAAATATTCCGCACTCTGAAACTCTAGTTTCTAATTAAATCAACAAGCAACGTCGACAAAAAGAAAGAAAAATTCAACAGGAAACGTCGACAAAAAGAAAAAGAAAAAATCAAACACGCAACTCGTAAGAAGTAAAATTATATATGGTGGAAAAAGCATTTCCAGCCTTACTGTTAAGTTTGAGCCAGATCGATAGGGTAAAAAGTAGATTGAATTCGATTTGTGGGTTTAGTTCAAAAGCAATTTGATGTCATGATTTTCATTAATGATTAGATACAAGTATTTTGTTAGGTCTCTAAAAAAACATTTTTTCTCTCTTCAAACTCTTTTCATTTCTTTTTATTGGCTACTCACTCTTCTTATTCGTCCTAATTCGTCTTTTGACCTTACCGGGTTAAGTTTTCTTCGTGGGCCGAGCAGTTGATCGACTTAGCCTAGATCGAGTTCGACTTTGTCAGCTCGTGGCGCCAAGCTTGGTTTGCTCGACAGAACTCTCGGTATTACAAGATCGTTTGCTCGAAGTTGGCTCTACGCCGAGCCAATGTAATCTTCTTGTCTGAACGCTTGTGACAATTGGACCGGTCTTTTTGTTTGATGGGCTTTGTAGAGGGATGCAATCTATCTCTAACACCTATTCAATTTTTATTTAAAACATTATTCTTAAGTAAAATCTATTTTAATCTATTCCATTTTATGTTAGAGTTAATCTATTTATAAAATAATCTTACATATTATACTATTTTGGAGTTATAACCTTTTTTATTAGATGGTCCTTTAAATCTTGAATATATTATTTTCTACTTAAAGAATATTTTAAAATAATACAATAATATAAAAGTATGATATTCTGTAAAACTTATTTAATAATTTTACATAAAGTATGCTTAAACTAATAAAATTATTAAAACTAAACTTAAATAATCTTAACTAAATTTAACATATTATAAATAATTTAATAATTCAGTAAATTATTTTTAGAAGCTCTAGAATCGATGAAAAATAGAATAGATTGAGAAGGATCTTGTTGATTTCGTAGTCTACCCGCTATGAAAATACACGTCTGACTGTACAACTCCAAGTCTATGTTCGATGATATACGCTGCACCTTGTTAAAACTCTTTTGTAATAATTTTCTTCATAATCTACATATTTTGCAGGGGTTTGAATTTTTGACTTTCAGGTGTAGAAGTATTAATAAAATTTTAATTAAATTATTGGACTAAAGAAGCTTTCATAATTTGTATACATTTAAAAATATTTTGAATTTTGATTAAAATATATTATATTTTGTGATTAACTATTTACATTATAATTGTTAACCAACCAAAAAGTAAATATAATTAATTATCTAGTAGGCCTGCGACTTTTAATTGATGGATCTTAATATAAATAACCAAGGATATCAGATCTAGTGTGGTTTACATCTAAAATCGATAAGATATCCATTCAAGCCAAATTTTATGTATTAAACACACACAAAATTGTATTTCTTGGAAGACGAATCCAGGTTAATAAACTAAAGTACCAAGTACAACATCACTACACTATATCAACTTTGTTGGAATTGCCTATATATTATTAATATATATATATATATATATATGTTTTTTATTTATTTTTCTTTAGAAAAAATGATAATATTTTTGGTCTATATACCCGAATCAGTTTGGAACAAGTGGACCAACCCAAATTCAAACCTAAATTCTACTAAATATTTTTTAGATATAATTTCTCTATAATCGAATGACCTAAACTCGGAGGTCGGTTCTGGGTATCAGATCTTGATAGACGTATAGCAAGTTTAAGAGCCTCAACTCGACATTAAAAAAAAATGCTTCCTACGGAGAACCCCTGGCTCTCTGGCGCTCGCACTTCCGCCTTGCTCCCTCTGTCTCTCACCTCTGGTGATAAGCCACCCCCTCACCCACCTGACCCGCCAGACTCCCCATCTTCCTCCTTATCTCTGTCCCAGTATCCTCCCCTAACCTCATCCTCTTCCTCCAAACTTTCACCCTCCTCTCATAAGCTTTCCCCAACTGCTCAAAAATCTGCTCAAGGAGTGGAAATTAGAGAAATCCCAACAAACCAGACTACTGAAGTTGCTTCTCAACAACAGATTGTAACTCCAACTGAAAAATCCCCAATATCACAAAAACCTAGATCTACTTCTACTGTTCATGAACAGTACAAAATCATCCCTCCAAAATCATCTTCTCCATTTAAAACTAATAGAGCTTCAAACCTAACCATTCCTTCTTCCCCAGTGCCCATTCCAAACCTTACCACTCAAACTCTCAGTTCTCTCACCTCTGAGCCTGTAGACACTGTCATGTTAGATCAAGAAACCAACCATGTTCCCTCAACTCTGCCCCTCCCTTCAACCTCCCCTTCTCTTCCTCTAAACCCACCTCGTATGTCCAGTCAGAATCGTCCGGCCCTACCCAGTCAAGTTAGAGCTCCAAACCTTGCAGAAAAAATAAGAATTAGAGAAGATAAGTCACTGCAACGATTGGCTCCGGCAACCATTGGGGAGAATGGTCGTCCTAGAGTTCTAATACCAGATGCTGTCTTCCAAAAAGGTGCAGAGATTCATAAAGATTTTATAGCTTGCTACTTCAATGGCAGGCCTCCACCTTTCAAGCAAGTTCAGAATGTCCTCAATCATATGTGGGGTAAAGGAAAAAGAGTTGAAATCCACAACAACCCACTCACTCGCTCAATGTTGGTGCGTATTCCTAGTGACTACCTAAGAGAGAAAATCCTTGAAAAAGGAATATGGTATGTTGGTGATTCCATGTTTCATACTGCTCAATGGACTTCTGCTCACTCATCTTCAACTCCTCCACTGGATGCTATACCTATTTGGGCTCACTTACATGGGGTTCCTCTGGATCTTCGACACCAAGAAGGTTTAAGTTTGGTAGCTGGTTTGGTTGGTGAACCAAAAGAAACAGATGACTTCACCAAGAATCTCGTTAGCCTCACCATCTCTCATGTCAAAGTTGCAATGGACCTCACTAAGCCAGTTCCTGATCTAGTTGAGTTCACTAGGCAGAGTGGTAACGTAGTTGAGGTTATGGTCACTTACCCATGGCTCCCTCCAACTTGTGCTCACTGTAAAGAGCTTGGACACATATCGAAAAATTGTCTCTTGCTGCCTCCACCGGTTAAAAAGACTGCTTCTGCACAAGGAGAGCCTCCAAAGCCATCTGAAAAGGCAACTCAAGACAGTCCTTCTACCTCTTCTCCAGGCTTGGAAGTTACTTTGGATGCTAATGCCTCCTCTGCCCCTGCCAAAGTTCTCCTATCTATGCCATCCCCTCAGATCATTTTGTCTAAAAATCCCTTTCCTCCCATCCCTATCTCACCCACTAAAGTCTCTCTATCCCCCTTATCCTCTAAAAGCCCTCCTTATTCCTCAACCCCTCATATAGTTGGTCTTCCTGCTCCCCGCCCTCCAAATCGTCCACCCATTCCAAAACCATCTTTAAAAAGATCTCGTTCAGACCCTAGCTTTTCCTCTTCCCCTCCTAAAAATCTCGTTCAATCTCTAATTTCTTCTTCTGTTGTTGTTCCTTTTTCTCCTTCTCAAACTTTCTCTGTTTTGCATTCTGAGGATTCTCCTACTTTTGGGGAGTCTTTGAGTCTTTCCTAATGTCTAGTAAACTATTTTTTTGGAACGTCCGTGGTCTAAATGATCCGGATAAGCATCGGCCGTTTTGTAGTTGGCTTGGTTATCATAAACCTATCTTTGGTGCTATTTTAGAATCTCATATAAAAGAGCCAAACCTTAACCCCCTCTTGTCATCGATCTGTGTGGGATGGAATTTTATCTCAAATCATAATGAGGATGAAGATGGCAGAATAATTATCATATGGAAGGACTCAGTTACTGTCAGGACACTTCATCAGACTCGTCAAACAATCACTTGTGAAGTCATCCTGCCTTATGCCTCGCCATTTATATTCACTTCTGTCTACGCTTCCAACTCCAGGGAGGAGCGAGTTGAACTTTGGGTGGAACTTTTAAACTTACAACAGTCTCTTTTACTGCATTCTTCTCCTTGGGTCATTGGAGGTGACTTTAATCAAATTGTGCATCACTCTGAGCATTCTCTTCATCATGTAAACTCCCTTGATGCCTCTATGATTGAATTCCAAGACTGCTTGACTCAGCTGGAAGTTTTTGATCTCCGATTTCATGGTCCCCTCTTCTCATGGAGTAATAAGCGCCCGGACTCGCCAATTGCTAAGAAGTTAGACAGGTTGCTTGTGAACAACTTATACCTAGAAGCTTTCCCCAATAGCTCAGCTTTCTTCCTTCCACCAGAAATTTCTGACCATAGCCCATGCCTATTAGACCTTTCCCACTCTTTACCCTCAGCTGGAACCAAGCCTTTTAAATTCTGTAACTATCTAACCAAACATCCTGGTTTTTCACAAGTGGTGACTGAAGCGTGGAATCAAGCCGGAAGTGCTGCCTCGACGCTAAAGGATCTCTATTGGAAGCAAAAAAACATCAAAAAAGATTTAAATACTATAAATAGAGAGAATTTTTCACAAATACAAACTAGAGTGTGTGAGGCTAATAGTTTGTTTCTAAATGTGCAGGTACTGTCCCTCAACTCGCCCACTGAACAAAACTTTCAGATTGAACATGAACTACATGAGAAACTGACGTTCCTGAGGTTGATAGAGGAGGCTTATTTCAGACAAAAATCGAGAGTAAACTGGCTCAAAGAAGGAGACCAAAACACGGTGTACTTCTTCAGGATGTTCTGTATAAGGGTCAGCTTCAACTCTATAAGATCATTCCTTCTGTCAAATGGCCTCTTGATAACTGATCCACTTGCCATGAGTCAGCTAGCTATTCATCACTTCAAGAGTATCCTGGGACCAGACCACAACTCGCCCCCTGGACTTTTCTCCACATGGGATTGGTTTCAAGCTTTGTCTTCATATTCGGTTCCCACTGATCTCCAACAAACCATGTGCTTGATACCTTCGGAAACAGAAATCATGTCAGTGCTGTTCAAATTAAATCCTAACAAAGCTCCTGGTCCCGATGGCCTCACGTCTTGCTTCTACAAGTCATCATGGAGTATACTTGGTCAGGAAGTACTCTGGAGTATACTTCATTTCTTTCACTCTTCTTTCCTCCCAGCTGCCACAAATGCAACAATCTTGACTCTTGTTCCTAAAAGACAGGGAGCTTCTGCGATATCAGACTACCGCCCGATTGCATGTCTAAATACTCTCTACAAGGTCATTTCCAGACTCATTGTCAAGCGCCTTAAGCCTTTGCTCCCTACTTTTATTGTTCCAAATCAGACAGCTTTTGTGAAGGACCGTCTACTACTGGAGAATACAATATTGGCAGGGGAACTAGTGAATGGATATCATAAAGCTCAGGGCCCCAAGAAAATCACCATTAAAGTGGACATTGCAAAAGCTTTTGACACTCTTTCTTAGGATTTTCTCTTCAACAGCTTGCAAGCTATTCAAGTCCCTGTTAAGTTCTTAAAGTGGCTTAAAGCTTGTGTCTGCTCTCCTAACTACACAATAGGGTATAATGGATCAATTCATGGGTATTTTAAAGGAAAGAGAGGTCTCAGACAAGGGGATCCCTTGTCCCCTTATCTGTTTGTTATTGCAATGAATTATCTATCTCTCATGCTAAACCAAGCTGCTTCTGATTTCAAGATTGACTACCATCACAAATGTCGAAATGCAAAACTTACTCATCTGTGTTTCGCAGATGATTTACTGATATTCATTGATGGATCCATTGAATCACTTCAGGCAGTCTTAGGAGTTCTCAAGGAGTTTGAAATTCGCTCAGGTTTGGCTGTCAGTGTGCAGAAGTCCTCCTTCTTTGCTTCAGGTTTATCCCAACCAGAGGTAGAAACGATTCAAGCTACTACGGGAATGCCAATGGGATCTCTCCCTATCAGATACTTAGGTGTCCCTCTATGCACAACTAAGCCTACCCTCTCTCACTGTGAAGGACTAATACAGCAGATCAAAGCAAGGCTCTCATCTTGGAGTGCCAAAGCCCTCTCCTTTGCAGGAAGACTTTTGCTAATAAAGACAGTGATATCAGGCATCAACACCTTCTGGTGTTCCTCTTTCATACTCCCGAAAGCTTGCATTAAGAGGATTAATTCACTATGCGGCATTTTCTTGTGGAAAGGAGATATTGAGAGCCACCACACAGCACGGGTATCGTGGGAAACAGTAACTAAAGAGAAGGAACATGGCGGATTAGGTATCAAGGATTTGTTTACTTGGAACAGAGCGTGCATCTTAAAATTAATTTGGTTACTTTTCTTTCAGTCAGGCTCGGTTTGGGTGGCTTGGTTCAAGTCTGAGATACTAGGGGGTGATCTAAGCAACTTCTGGATAACTAAGCCAAACAGGCGATTCTCGTGGTTAACTAACAAGCTTTTGAAGATTAAAGGGGCAGTATTTACCTGGATCAAGTTGCAGATTGAGAATGGGGAGAACTGTCGTTTTTGGACAGATAACTGGTTCACGGAAGGAGCCGTTAAGGATCTACTTGATGTGGGAAACAGAACACGACTTGGAGTCCCAAGAGATGCCACAATTGCTGAACTTCATAGAAATGGTCGATGGAATCTTCAGTCTCCTAGATCAGAAACCCATGTCAATAATATAGCGTTCCTAACCAACATCACTTTCACAAATGAGCAAGATTACTATGTTTGGGATTTGGATGGAAGAGTTACCAATCGATACTCGATAGGTGAGGTCTACAGTAAACTAAGAGAGGAACATCAACACTTACAATGGACGAAGATCATCTGGATCAAAGGAGGAATCCCAAAGCATAACTTCTTGTCTTGGTTGTTCTATTTAAACAGATGCCCAACGAGAGATAGACTAATCCAGTGGGGAATTGCTGTTGACTCCATCTGTCTTCTATGTGCAGACCAAGATGAGAGCAGAAATCATATGTTTTTTGAATGTAACTTCACTTGGGAGCTTTGGTCGACGATAGCAACAAGGTTTGGTCTCACTCCTTCTCGAAACTGGAACGCTTGTGTCAACCAGATGCAGGCCCTTCAAGGTAATAGGTACTGGAAACGCCTTCTTCTCTTATACTGGCAAGCTTCAATCTACTGGTGTTGGTCCGAAAGAAATGCTCGTTTACACAAGAACTGCTCTAGAACGGTTGCTACTCTCCTACCATTGATTGACCGTCAGATCAAAGAGAAGCTCCTAAGCTTTAGAGACATCAATCCACAAACATCATCTCTCCTCATGCAAACTTGGTTTCAGGTGATCGGTCGCTCAATTCATTGAATCGTCAACTTTGATGTCAATTTTCTCGACTCAACTACGGTACTGTCTAATTGGTTTGGGCAACGATAAGGGTGGGAACTGGGCTGGGTAATGGGCTCTTCTAGTGATTGTACTAAACTCATTTAGGGTTGTAAACGTTTTTCTTTTTTTAAATATATATTATGAAAGCCTTTTCAAAAAAAAATAAAAAATAAAAAAAAATACAGACAAGATTAACTTGATAAGGAATGGTTGCAGGTCTTAAATACCCACAAGTGATAGTTTTTTTCTTTTTTGAGAAATGTTTTTTATAGAGACCTAACAAAATACTTGTATCTAATCATTAATGAAAATCATGACATCAAATTGTAATATAGCTTTTGAACTAAACCCACAAATCGAATTCAATCTACTTTTTACCTTATCGATCTGGCTCACCACAAGTGATAGTTTAAAGTGCTATATTCTTTTTTCTATTTTGATTGTTTGATTTTTCCATTCTACTTCTGTTGGCACTTATTCCAACAGGAAATCTCTTTTTTGGTAAAACATGAAATCTTTTCTACTCCCTTTAAATATACTATACATGATGTTTTAAGAAATTTTTGTTATTCAATAATAGATGATATTTTCATATATCTAAGTAAATTTATCTTTATCAAAAACTGTCTAACAAATTACAATTTAATATTTACATTTATAATTATTGAAATTATATCTAGAGTATATTTTAATTTTATTTTTGAGAAAAAAATATTTTGTAATATGTATGCTCTTATGTAACAGATCATCTAATAAGAAAAAGAGAGAGTACAAATCTATTTTAGGGGAAGAAAGAAATAGTAAAATACTGCTTTGAATTAGAAGAATGTGCAAGGTGTAAGATGACACAACAAGAGTCTTCCTGAATTAGATTAAGTTGACGGAGATGACGCTAAGCCAACAAAATTAACATCAATAGTTAGAAAGATTTAACCAATAAATTTAGCAGCTATATCTTGTTAAGCTCTAAACTAAACCCCTTCAAATCTCAATCTAATTACCCTTTTCTTTCCTCGTCTCCGCACGAATTAGTTAATTTAACGTTGTAAATCTCCAAGGGGGCTAGAAGTTAGTAACATATCCAAAATGTTCGACGAGGCGGATACTATTCCTAGAGCAAAATATAACAATGTGATGCATTCTGATCTGAATCTCTCCTCCACAATGACCAGCCAGACGGAGGACGAGTACGGCCTACGCAATAGCAGTGCATCTGCGGTTGGCACAGGCATGTACGATAGAATGAGCTGTGAAGGTTCTCCAGTGATGATGTCTCCCTGGAACCAAGGAACTCCATTTACTCAAACCCAGTGGTCTAATGTTGATGAAAATCTACCGCAAAATGGCCTTATAGGCTCGCTTGTCCGCGAAGAAGGTCACATCTATTCCTTAGCAGCCACAAAAGATCTTCTCTACACTGGTTCTGATAGTAAGAACATACGTGTGTGGAAGAATCTAAAGGAGTTTAGTGCGTTTAAATGCAACAGTGGATTGGTAAAGGCCATTGTGATTTCAGGTGAAAAGATTTTCACAGGTCACCAGGACGGTAAGATTCGCGTTTGGAAAGTATCTCGTACGAACCAAAGCGTGCACAAACGCTCTGGGACGTTACCTACACTTAAAGATATATTCAAGGCCTCTCTGAAACCAAGAAACTACGTTGAGGTGAAGAAAAACCGCACCGCTCTTTGGATCAAACACGCGGATGCTGTTTCTTGTTTGAGCCTAAATGAGGAACAAGGGCTGTTGTATTCTGCTTCTTGGGATCGAACCATTAAGGTGTGGAGGATCTCTGATTCAAAATGTCTAGAATCAATCCCAGGTCACGATGATGCTGTAAACTCTGTGGTGTCCACAACGGAAGCGATTGTGTTCTCTGGATCAGCTGATGGAACAGTGAAAGCATGGAAGCGTGAGCAACAAGGAAAACACACAAAACACACTCTCATGCAAACATTAACAAAGCAAGAAACTGCTGTCACAGCTCTGGCTGTGAATAAAAATGGTACTGCTGTGTACTACGGTTCGAGTGATGGTTTAGTGAATTTTTGGGAGAGAGAGAAGCAATTGAACTATGGTGGTGTTTTGAAGGGACACAAACTTGCTGTTCTTTGCCTTGAAGTTGCAGGCAGTCTTGTCTTCAGTGGATCTGCTGATAAGACAATATGTGTGTGGAAGAGAGATGGAAATATCCATACATGTCTCTCTGTACTAACTGGTCACACTGGTCCTGTGAAATGTTTAGCGGTGGAAGAAGATCTTGAAGTGTCAGAACGGAAAGACCAAAAATGGATTGTATACAGTGGAAGTCTGGACAAGTCTGTAAAAGTATGGGGAGTTTCAGAATCCTTCATTGACATGAACCACATGGGTATGATGCAGCAACAACAACATGTCATATCGCATTCCGAGCCTGTTATGTCTGATGGCAGTTTCTCTTCATCAGTTGGTGGAGCCAGCAGTCATCAGAGAGGTTAATCATGTTTTGTGGTTTGCTTTCCTAACCAACAAATTTGCATGAATGTCAAACAATTCATCAATTTTAAAAGTTAAATTCAATGCAAACAAAAACAAAAAGTTTAGTCTTATGATGCAGTACTATTGTGTATTATGGATTTGAGTTTGAGACTATTTAATATAAACGTTTGTTATTATTTTCTACATTTTGTGATAAAACCCTGTAATTTATTCCAAACTTGATATAGTTACTATTGTTGTAAGCGTCTCGTAAATGATTTATAGTATATCGTTTATTGTGCACTCTTCATTGAATATGGATGAATATGGAAAAGATCTACAACTGAAACACAACTTCTCGAAACGAAACGTCAGTGTCGTGCAGAAATTGAAGCATTTAAGGGCATCATTATCCAGGGGTTCTTAAGTTGGGTTTCTTAGGAAAAATTAAGAAACTGTTTCTTATTTTTCTTAAGGAAAGTTAAGAAACTGTTTCTTAAAACTCCTAAATAAGAAACAGTTTCTTAACTTTCCTTAAGAAAACTAAGAAACTGTTTCTTAACTTTTCCTAAGAAACCCTCCCTAAGAAACCCTGGATAATGATGGCCTAAGTAGGAGTGAGAACAAGGTCTCTTCTCTTTAAGCCACATCATCGAGAGGTATTTTAAAAATTTGATACATCATCATAATTTAAAAAAAAATATTTAATAGTCCTAAAATTTCAATTTCTTAACATTTTAACAAAATTAATTAACAAAGCATATAGGAGGGTGTATTCAATCTGAACTTTGTGATGATTTGATTTTTAGATGATTTCAATGAATCTGAGAGTTTAAAATGATTTTTGTTAAAGTACTCTAGGGGGGTTTATTGAATTAAGGATTTAAGAAAATCCAAGATTTAAGTAAATCTAAGGAAATCCGAGATTTGAGTAAATCTTAAAAAGATTTGTTACAAGTTTTATAAGGTTTTCAAGAAATTTCAGAGTTTCTGATTTTTTAATTTAAAATTTTGTATTTTTATTTTAAATAATATTTTTCTTTATTTAAAATTATTATAATTTGATATTATTATCGTTTTAAGAAGTATAATTTTTTTTTTAAAAAAGATTCAAATAATTTTTATTTTTATTTCATTTCAAACAGTTTATTTTTTTTTTTAAAATGTGAAGGAAAAAATTTTATTTAAAAAAAAAAAGTTTCAAATACCATGATCTGAGGTGGTATTTCAATTTGTTGTGTTTACACTATAAAATATCATTCAAATCTCATCAAATTCCATTAGATGAATTTTGTCAACAAAATCCATATTTTCCAATAAACTGGAATTTGGGAGAACTTATACGAATGACTAATCCAATAAGCATGAATTTCGTATAGAATTTAGAAATATTAAATACAATAAGAGGAGATTTGAGAAAAAAAATGAAATCCTCTCAAATCCTAGATCCAATAAGACCCCCTAGAATATCACCTAAAATCATAAGATTTGAGTTTTGATTTTTTTAACTAAAAAATTTCACCAAAACACTCTTAAATCACTTTAAAACTTTAAAACTCATCAACTTAAAATATTTTCAATAACAGTGGATTTCTTAGTACTTTATGAAATGTCAAATTCAATAATAGTAGATTTTAAGTGGGTTTTTAAAATTCATGTTTGAATAACAATAGATTTATCATTTTAATACAAATCACCTAAAATTATCATTTCAATACACTCTCCATAATGATCCATAAATATATTTAACTCAATATTTCATTTTTAGTCCAACAATAGACATCAATATTTTTGTTAATTTAAATAATTTAGTGAACTACATAATATAATCTAAAAATTTAAATTTCAAAAAAAAATAGCAACAAGTTCATAAGAATAGAAAATGAGAAAACTTCTTTTATGCGATTGTTTTTTTGCGTTTCATCGAACTCATGTAAACGAATATATATAAAAAATAATTTCATCAATTATTTTTTTTTCTTATTTTAGACCACTAAATTTAATATTATAAAAATAAATGACGGAAAATTGTAAAAAAAAATCAATATATAATCAGAATTTAGATTTATAAAAACATCATGTAAAAAATTTAAAAATAAAAAGAAATTAATTAAAATACATAGTATAACTTGAGTTTGTTGAAATTTTTTAATCAATAAATAATAATTTAGTAAAAATTACATAATATAATGGAAAACATAAAATTTGAAGAATAAATAGAAAACATTAAAAGAATGAAAAAAACCTAAAAATTTAAAATATTGTTTTTCACGTTTCATCAAATCTATGGCAACGAAATGGAATTTGTTTTCAAATTCTAACAAATAAAACAATAGTAATTTAATAAAAATTCATAATATAAGTTTAGTTTGGTGAAAATTTAGTAAAAATGATAATTTAGTAAAAATATAAATGTAAACATCAAGAATAAATAGAAAAAGATCACAAGAAAAAAAAATAGAAAAATCCATTTATAATATATTATTTTCATATTTTATCATATCCAAACCACAAAAAAAAAATCTCACATGTATGTTTTCCTCCTTTGTGGTCACGAGCTAAAGTTTAAAGAAATAAAAATAAAAATGATGGCAATGCACAACTATACCTAATACATAATCAAACATTTTTTAATAAAAAGTACCAAGATTAACAAATTAAATAATAAAAATAATATGCAAATTACTATCAATAAGACACTGACGAATACTCATAAATAAAATAAAATGATATTATAACACCATTTCACGCACTTGGAAAACACTGTAAAGAATGTGGACACTATTCAACATGTATCACTATTTTTTGAATAAGTGTCTTTAATGTTATGGAAGCAACATCGATCTAGCAAAGTCCGCACAAAACTACTATATCTCTCAACCTACACTTCATTAACGATCTATCCACTAAAAATTGCATAAATACATGATGTCTCTCAAGTGGCAACTTGAAAACTAATTACATTCGAGGCATATTTTCAAAACAACCCTGATATATGAATATAACATCTCTACGGCAATAAAAGGTTGTATAAAAATATCATTTTCTATAAAGCATAATGATATTATAAAAGAGAGAGTTTGAGATTGGTAAGTATACTTGGACACGTTTGAACGGAACTAAGCAAAACATAAGTGCACCAATGATTAATATGTATCAAGAAGGCGCTTCATAAGGTTAGAATAACTAGATTAGCATGTTAGTTAACAACTTATTAGAATAAAAAGCAACAATTACATGACGACGTAACAATGAGAGTAACCTTAGCAACATGGAAAACAATTATAGCACTTGCTATTAATATAAATAGATGAAAATTTATTTTCAGAATTTAAGAAATAGATGTAAGATTACTATGTTCAATTACTTATGGATTTTTGTTTTCTAAAAAATAAATGATTTCAAATTTAAATAGTATCATTATATGATTGTAACAATATAAATTCAAATAAATAGTTGCAAAGTCTGGATGAATGATTCAATACATAACGAACCGACAAAGAATATATAAAGGTAGACATAACACTTAATGACATAAAATAAATAAAATAGTTACATCGTCTAAATAAAAATAAATAAAAAATGTCACCAAATATAACAATTATGAAATAGACGACGACTAGACATATGTTTTGGCAAAAAATTGAAAAATAGCAATTTGTTATAAAAGAAAACTTTTTAAAACATATTTATCTTTTGCAGTATTCTAAAATTGATATAGACGACGACTAGACATATGTTTTGGCAAAAAAATGACATAAAAATAAGTTTTATAAAATGATATTTTAAAAATCGGTCTAGACATTTATAAAGTTGGTCTATGTGTCCTTTTCAGCAATAATCTCTTATGAAACCTCTTATTACCTTGTACTATTTTTTAACAATAATCTAGACCTATGCAAAAAGATCAGAACCAAATAACTGATTCGGAATCGAACCAAATAACTAAATTCGAAACCGAATCGAAATACCCAAATAATTTTTTAAATTTCTAAATCTGAAATAACCAAATCGAACCAAGAACATAACGGATACCCAAATATATAAAATTATTAGTTACGTATATATACATATATTACATAACCAAATATATACTTGTATATTCAAAAATCTATTAAAAGTATGTCACAATATTTGAAAAGGCCAAAGTATCAAAAAATATCTGAACTATCCAAATATTTTTTTATTCAAATCAATATGAATTCTCCAATATTTTATTTGAATCTTTCTAATTATTTGATATTTTATCCAAAATACTTAATATTTTATTTAAATTATTTGTTATTTTATCTAAATTACTCGAATCACCGGAAATAGCCGAATCCAAACCGAAACCAAACATGATTCGGTTTTTGGGTATTAGTCAGTTCCTAGTTTTTATCCGTACCGAACCTGAAATTATCCAAACTAACCCGAACAAAAATAGCTAGAATACTAATTGAATCCTCTAATCCTCTATATAAACTATCCCTATACTCAAACTACCCGAATCAGACCAAAACCAAATCAAACCAATAACCGAAATGCCCATGCCTACACAGGCTACACGTGATAATTTTAATGCGACTCTGTTACTTTCATAAAAGACTTCACGACCCCCACACCTCCACGCAGAACACATATATACTCTCTCCCCTTGCTTTCACTCTCTCTTTCTCTCTCTCTTCAACTTCAAGTACACGTTCTCTCCCTCACTCAAGCTCTCTACGTCGCTCCCACCCAAAAAATGGGTTCTTGCCCGAAAACCGCTTCTGGTTTTCAGCAAACCCTATTCATCGACGAAACCCTCTTCTTGTAAAAAAGACACAAGTAGAAACTCAAAACGATTCGTTTTCTTTTTCCTTACAATTTTTTTTGTTCTCTATCTATTCAAAACCCCCCCCAAATGGCAGCCATTTCATTGGTTCTAAGCTGTTTCTTCTCGATTTTTCTGTTCACTCATCGAGTCAACTCAGAGTCAATCCAAGAGAAACAAGCACTCCTCACCTTCCTCCACCAGATCCCCCACGAGAACCGTCTCCAATGGAACGAGTCAGATTCCGCCTGTAACTGGGTCGGCGTCGAATGCAACTCGGACAAAACTTCCATCCACTCTCTCCGCTTACCAGGCACCGGTTTAGTCGGTCAGATCCCACCCAAATCCATAGGCCAACTCAGCCAACTACGAGTTCTGAGTCTCCGCTCCAACCGTCTCTCCGGTCAGATCCCTCAAGACTTCTCAAACCTCACTCACCTCCGGAGCTTATACCTCCAGCACAACGCATTCTCCGGGGACTTCCCGGCTAGCATTACACAGTTAACCGGACTGGTTCGTCTCGATATCTCTTCCAACAACTTCACTGGACCGGTTCCTTTCTCAGTCAACAACCTCACTCACTTGACTGGTCTCTTCCTCGGTAACAACCGATTCTCTGGGAACCTCCCGAGCATAACCGTCGATCTAACAGACTTCAACGTCTCCAATAACAACCTTAACGGATCAGTTCCGTCCTCATTGTCTAAATTCCCAGCCGCATCGTTCTCCGGGAACGTAAATCTTTGTGGAGGTCCGCTAACGCCTTGCAAATCGTTCTTCATCTCTCCGTCTCCCTCGGAGGCTCCATCGGTTGCTCCCTCCGGGGAGAAATCTAAGCTCTCCACGGCGGGGATTGTTGCAATCTCCGCCGCGGGAGCGTTAGTGGTTCTTCTTCTTTTAGCTCTCCTCTGTTTCCTCTGCTTGAGGAAACGAAGAGGAGGAAGCAAAGAGAGTGGGACGAAACAGGCGGAGACAGTTCCTGATTCAGTACCTACAGCGGGAGCATCGTCGTCATCAAAGGAAGTTACAGGGACGTCGTCTGGAATGGGAGGAGAAGCCGAGAGGAATAAGCTTGTTTTCACGGAAGGAGGAGTGTATAGTTTCGATTTGGAGGATTTGTTGAGAGCTTCGGCGGAGGTTTTGGGGAAAGGAAGTGTAGGGACGTCGTATAAGGCGGTGTTGGAGGAAGGTACGACGGTGGTTGTGAAGAGGTTGAAGGATGTGGCGGCGAGCAAGAAAGAGTTTGAATCGCAAATGGAGATTGTTGGTAAAATTAAACACCCGAATGTGTTTCCGTTGAGAGCTTATTATTACTCCAAAGATGAGAAGCTTCTTGTCTTTGATTTCATGCCCGATGGAAGCTTGTCTGCTCTTCTCCACGGTTTGTCTCTAAATTCTCCTGTTCTGTTTTTGCTTAAGCTATTTAAACAAGTCATCCCTAATGCATATTAGTTAACAGAACCTAGATACATTATAGTAAATTTCTACTCAAATGTAGCTAAATTGTGTGTTTTTTGCTGAATTATAGCTATATATTGTGTAGTATATGAATCTCTTTGGTTTGGTTTTGCTGGGTTATTGTTGATTAAGTTTTTGTTTTTTTGCGTTTTTTGTTTTCAACCTAATTCAAGTTTATGTTCACATTGACATGATCTAGATTTGCTTACATAGTTGTAGCTGTTTGATGCTAAATGAAAGTTGAGTGAGATTTAATGACTGATGATTAGATTGTGATGCTTTGATAATATTATTTTTAATTAAATACTTTCCACACGGTCTGTGTTTTATGCTTTGCTGTCAAGAAAAACATTCCTATTTCACTGTATAAATAATTTCATATTTTATTTTATTTTCGAGTGCAGTGGTTATATAGCTGTAGTTGTTATGCAATTATTTAAATAAAAAAGGAAGCTGCCGACATTATATGGGTCTGTCTGGTAATTGTCATAATAATTATTCATAATTTTTGCTTTTCTCTCTCTCACTCTTTAAAGAAAAGGAAAAAGACTCGTTTCTTCCACATGGGCTCTTTATCATCATCATATCTTCTTCACTCTTTTTCTTAAGTGAAGTAGTTTTAGATCCCATTTGCTGAAATTGCATTTACAGTTTTGAAGCTCTAATCCAATTAAGATTTAAATTATAATGTCAAGATAGCTAATACTATGAACATTGTGAAACTGTATTCTTTATATGAAGATAACCTTGCAGTATCTGGCTAATAGTATGTTGTTTCAGGGAGCCGTGGCTCGGGACGAACACCATTAGATTGGGATAACCGTATGAGAATAGCAATAACAGCGGCAAGAGGTTTGGCTCATCTTCATGTTTCAGCCAAATTAGTGCATGGAAACATCAAAGCCTCAAACATACTCCTACACCCAAACCAAGACACATGCGTCTCTGACTATGGACTTAATCAACTCTTCAGCAACTCTACTCCACCAAACCGTTTGGCTGGTTATCATGCTCCTGAAGTTCTCGAGACTCGGAAAGTAACATTCAAATCTGATGTCTACAGTTTTGGGGTGTTACTGCTTGAACTGTTGACCGGTAAATCGCCAAACCAGGCATCACTTGGTGAAGAAGGCATTGATCTACCTCGGTGGGTACTCTCCGTGGTTAGAGAGGAATGGACTGCTGAAGTGTTCGATGTTGAGCTGATGAGATACCACAACATAGAGGAAGAGATGGTTCAGCTTCTTCAAATCGCAATGGCGTGTGTCTCTACAGTTCCTGATCAACGACCAGTGATGCAAGAAGTGGTGAGAATGATTGAGGATGTGAACAGAAGTGAGACTACTGATGACGGGTTAAGACAATCGTCTGATGACCCGTCAAAAGGATCAGAGGGTCAGACTCCTCCAGGGGAGTCAAGGACGCCGCCACGTTCTGTCACGCCTTAGTAATTGAAGAAGCTTTAGTTTTTGTGTGTTCACTTTCTCCTTAAAAGAAGATGAAGGGAAAAAAATGAGATTTAGTGTGTGAGGTCTTTGTTGGGTGGTCACGGTAAAGCAAAAAGGACACGACTATTCTGGCATTTGGACCAAGTTCTAAAAGATGGCATCTCCCATCTATTTTTTTCTTATTTTTATCAATGCATTCAAGATATTTTAGGCGGTTGTTTAATCTTATTTGAATATTGTATTTACAGATTTAAATCAAAGTTCAATATACACCACGTTGCACTTAATATGATTTTTTTACTATAACACTAAGAATGAGAGTATTTTCAAAGCTTACATTATATTTGGGTTGAGGGGTTTTAATCCGAAAACGAAACTTTTTATATCAATATTGGAGTTTTTTCCTTTTACGAAAAAATTTACAGAAGATGGAAATTTTAATCTTCAATCTAACTTCCATTGTTATTTATATATAATGACATAATTTAGGAATAGACTGATCACTGATGCAATATACTATAATGAAAAGTTGTGAAGTAAAGTTTACACATCTATTGAATGTCGCTGAGTTTCAATCATTGTAAGAAAAGAAGTAAACAACAATCAACTATGAAACCATCAAGCTACTACTAATCATCCATGTCGTGTTATCATTGTGAAACTAAAAGAAAGAGATCCGAGTTATGATGGAGAATTTGTAAGAATGGTGTGGTTGTTGTACCTTGTTCACCCCATCTCCTTCCTATACCAAAGCCGCAGCAGAAGTTGAAGCCGTAAAACATTTGCGTAAAAATGTATGCATCATGTTGGCTATCACCGCATCAATGGGAGGACAATCTGGTGATGGTGAGCTGTTATCAAATTAGTAGCATTCTATGCATCACTAGAAATACCAGCAGTCCCAACTGCACCCTTGACTCCAACATTCTCTACATTCAGAGGCAGCCCTTGGGCCAAGCCAATCAAGCACTCGCTTCCGGCCGACAAATATATATAAAATTTTCGGTAACAAATTTGTAAGAGACTTGGTAATTTTGTGGCTTAGTGTTCATGACAATTTGTGACAGGTCATGTGTTCAAAACTCATAAGGTACATTATTTTTTTATACCAGCCTTTTTTTTTTTGCTTCTAACCACCAAAAAGTCAAGCCGGCTCTGTCTACATTTCATGCGTTCACAATCTCTTCCTAGTTTTGGCAATTATCTGCAAAGACACTTGAGTTAGCAGCTCACACTAAAATCTAAAAAAATTCCACAAAGTCGCTTAGTCCTTTCGTTAATAATCATAAGCATAACACACATAAACATTAATCACATATAACTTATCTTTTACTTGAGATTTAGACCCATCAGTATCTTAGTATCTTCTGACCCATTCCCACAAACCCCATTTTAAAAACGACCTATCGGGGCGGACCGGCTGGTCTACCCTACTCTAATACATATTTGAAACACATGACCTGAAAATCTTAGAAAGCACATTTAGAAATTCTAAGTCAAGATCGAAGATTTTACTCAAATAAACATAAGAAAATCTAAGTAGTAATGTGTGACCAATCAGAAAGTGATTTTTCAATATCGAATGAGTAATACTAAAGCAAGAGGATAGATCATGTGGTGGCTAACTGGTACGCAAACAAGTATTTCAAACCTCTTAAAATTAACATGTACATGATAAAACCAACATACTGAATGAGCTGGCGTAGAAGATCCATTAACCGTGAACTGTCAAAACATTAGATTGTTGTTCATGCATCAGTTTTTATAATTGATGTTTACAAAATTTTCATCACTTATATAATATTTTATTATAAGTTGTGTGTGTAGGTATGTATAAGTTCCCTCAGTAAGAAGTCTTGGGGAGACACGAAGAAAATGATGCAAGAAGGAGGAATCGGGAGAAAGAGACATAGGAGCAGCCAAGACAAGGAAAGAGAAAGGGAAAAGATTAGGGAAGGATCAAGAGATAAAGAGAGTGTTCCGGAGATGAGTAGTAAAGAGGAGATATGATAGATAGGGACAAACCTTGAGACAGAAAGAGAGAGAGAAGAGAGAGAGGGAGAGGAGACGCACGGAGGGAGGAGAGGGAACGCAAAGTGGTAGAAAGAACAAGCATGTTTGTTGGTTTCTGTTCTTCTGTTATGCTTTATAGAATCAGTATACTTCGCTGACGAATGTTTATAGGAATGATGCAAAGCTCCAATGTACTGACTGAGTTTTTTTTATACATCTTCTCACGATTGCACATGAGACACTAAGACAAGAAAGTATAGCCTGAAGCAGATACTGAGAGGGACCAGAAAACTGTTTTTGCAAATCAGGTAGGTTCATAAACTTTGGTTTAGCAATGATGGGTGGAAAAAGAACCTAGCTACCCAGTAAAGTCTTAATGATTAATCCAACCTATCTGGTTCTTCTATACACAGATGCCACTTAAAGGTAGTGAGACAGATTTTTATGAGTTCCTCTCTAAAGCTAGCTAGAGAGTGTGTATTGGGTTTCAATTCCTACGCCAACTCATGAATATATTGCTATAGGAGTATTCAACTTTAGTCTTTCTATCTATGTTTTTTCCAATCTTCTTATGGCTACGTTTTACATACGGTAATGTTTTCTTATGCTTAGTTTTGTATTATATACTCTTCTGAGTTGAATAGCAAACTTTACGCTAAAATATATATTGTTGAATCTGAGCTAGGTCGGTGGAAATAAAGGGAACCAAACTCGATTTACGGATTTATTTTGAAGGTGTTTAATTAGGTCGAAACTATGATTTACAAAGTGTCTCTAAAGAAGAACAAAAGATTATCTAGGAGAACAAAGGTTGGCCAAGAAACATAAATGTAAACCCTAATTTCTAGTCGTTTTGTGCTTGGTTTTTCCTCCTTGTTTTGGTCTTCTTTTATAAACCGCTCCCCTTCTTAGTTCGCCCTAGTTTGGTTCGAACTTAATGGGCAGGGATATCGCTATGGACCGAACAATTAGGTAGTTGGGCCTGAAACCGGATTCGACTCTAGCAGCTCGCGGCGCCGAGCTCGATTTTCTGACGGGTCTGACGACACTATGTTGCTCGTCACTAGCCGCCTACGGAGCCGATACTCTCATCTAGCTCTTGGCTGATCTGTAACTTCTCCAATTCCTACGTTTGATGAGCCGAACTTTTATCTAATGGACCACTTGGAGGGATGCAATTCATGTCCAACATATATGTAAGAGACTTCAGATGCAGTTGAAGCTTTAAGTAGTCAAATTGTTTAATTTGATCGATGCTTGCTAATCAGCCGATCAAGTAAACTGCTTTGCTAGCTGGCTAATAGACTTTTCGTCTGTTGTGTGGCTCTAATCAGCCCATCGAGTATGTGACATGCTTTTCTTAAGGTTCCTTAATTAATAATACTCATGGCATATGTTCACTTTTCACAGACGTATTTGGCAACAAAGACCATGTCTAAGGCCAATCCATTGCAACATTCGTAGTATTTTAATTAGAACCACTATGGATGCTCCCTTTTTTTTTGTTTTTTTTTCAAATCTCAGGATTGTTAATGCGATCATACGACAGGTGACCAGAGTGTTTTAGAATAGCAGTTAATGTGGCTACTTCTCTTGCTTTCATTGTCCTCCGAGTGCATGCACTGAGGTAAATGTTCTCTCTTTTCGAAATCCATTTGTAAGTATACTTTTCCTGACGAAATGAGTTTGAAGAAAATGTGAAAATATAGGAAGAATCAGAACACAAAGGTGTGCGCAAACTCTCTCATTGCAGTTGGCATCGCATCGAGTCTGTAACTCTGTATCATGAAAATATGGGAAAGTTAAGGAAGTACCTGTGGTGGGTAAATCACCAATGATAGAAAGCCACAACAACAATGGTAAGCTCCACTCCACTTACCCGTTTCCAACTACGTCTTGCCAGCTTAACCGGTTAGATTGAATATGTACTTGGACAGTGTCTGAGAGGGGCCCTGGCCCAAAGCAGAGAAAGCATGGGCTTCTAGCTGCCTTTTTAATAACTAAAATATCGGCCACATTCTTTTCCCAAAAGTCTGTGTTGGTCTAGTTGTCTACATGGCTGTTGTCTCATATCCCAATCGTGGGTTTGAATCTCCCGGGCTCTAAGTGTCTCTCACGGACTCTAAAGATTGAGAACACAAAGTTATTAATGGCTGTATCCAGCCTCTAATGGTCTTTGTTTTTCACACTGGAATAATGAGGTATTAAGAGCATGATTATCGGGTGAAACCCGTTTTGGGTTTCTAACTTTTTTTTTTTTTGATAAACGGAACCAATTGCGGGCTGCTACGTATTGTGGAGCCCGCAAAACAGTACCAGAAACTTCCCAAGATCGACTCTTATTTCGTAAGTTTTGCAACCGATTTAGAAAAAGAACGTGGGATCCATGACTTTAGAAACGATAATGCTGGCCTAATAAAACTCAACACTCCACACAACTTGCGAATAGTAATTTACAAGTTGATAAGAAGTTTCCGACACCACACACATTTCAGATGAAAAAGTCAGCAAACGACGAAGAAGCTTCTGACACAACACTCCACACTCCTTGCGAACAGTGATTGTTCCTAAACCATTAGTTTGTATTAACATTGTTGTATATGAAAACTTTAACTAGATTTACTAAAACGTGTGGAGTATTCATGTGTCTCACTTATTATGCATGTTACTATATATGTAGTAATTTCACGTCTGATTACTAAATATATATAACTCACATATAAAGCTGATGCAGTTTTATAAGTGAGAAATACATGTATGTTTAGTAGCTAGATTATTGTCCTTTGACTCATGTTCTCAAATTTAAACTCACAGATCAGGTATTAGACTGTTATCGAGCTTTGACCAAAGAATATGGGATCAGGATGTTACAAATAGTATCATCGAGTCGTTTATAGAAATGTGAATGATTTAAAGTTGTGAAATAGACACTTTAGAAGAAAAAACAGCAGCAATCCTCTAGACATCCTCTAGTTATTTACCAAGTGATTTGTACAAGTGTAGATTAAAAATTTAACAGATGAAACAAAATTTTATTTACAAATGATTGCTCTATATTTTTTTTAAGATTGGATAAAACTAGTTAAGTAAAAATTAATATAATAAAATATTTTTTTTTAAATTACTATGCCTGCGGATGACGCAGAAAAACATCAAGTGTATTTAAGCCTTGTTGCGAAATCAATGCTTTACACATGTTATTTTCAGAACTGGCTGCTGATAATATTATGTACCTGTGATTATCCCTTTGTGGAATTTAGAGTATTAAACAGATTGTACTGCCCCAGCATGGCATGCTAAAATAGAGTCGGATAATCCTCTGGAGATAGACCACACTCTTGCAGTGAAGTCATTGCTCCCGGTTATCAAGGTATTTTCCAACATTCGAATTGATATGTATAAAATAACTAATCACATATCATAATATCCTACAACAGTTTACAAAGTAATATAATAAACGTTTAATAAATGCTTCCTCTTGGGTCCTCATGACTGATCGATAATGATATTAACAATAGGTGGGCTTACTCATCTGTCTGGAGTTACTTCTCCAGCTACTTAGAAAATAAAATGTCTCGCTCGAGTACTCTTTGATTTGGTTTTAATTATCCATCTGAGAAAGATGATCAAAGTTGATGATGTCAAAAGTGTGTTTATACTGACAGTGATGTTGGTGAAGTTTTTGGTCTCAACATGTGCGACTGAAAAGGCAAGTAATATGGCATCTATGCTGATGAGCCGCAACATGAGAAGATAATAAGGTAATGTTGAAGGAAAATTTTGGTGATGAGAGGCCATGGTATTTTGAATAAGCATTTCACTAATCAGCATTTTGGTGTGACTTTTTAGGTGATAGGCTCTAGGCATATATCTTGCAGTTATACTGCAAAGAAGGAGCAGATGACTAGAGATTAAGATCCTATCATCAGATATGGTGGCATGTACGCATTGACATTGGCTTTTACGGAAACAATATTTTTGGTTGGTAAAATACCAAAATCTATTACACGGTAATAGCCAAGGACAATGTAAACCACACTTTCAGATAAATAAATAGACACCAAATGGAAATGCAATTTTTGGTGAACATTAATAACGGCGGCGAGTGAGTTCGAGTGTCTAAAGTATTCCCAAAAAAAAACATGTTACACTAAAAATTCAGTTAGAGGATACCGTATCTAGTTTGTGTAAGTTATGGGCCAAATCAATCGATACATGGTAAAAAGTACAGAGTTGTCCACTGAAGTTTAAAAAACATGAGCTACTAACAACCATTTTCACAAAATCTACTGTGAGACCATCCACCGATTATAATTTATTTTGAATTCTCCTTTATGTTTTTGATATTAAAGACATCTATTTTGAATTTCAATCTTTTTAACTTCGTTTTATGATTTATTTTTATATTACAGTATATATTCATTATATATACATAAAATATAATAATTTAAACTAAACTATAAATTTGTGGGAAAAAAACTCGGGAGTAACCTACAAAAATACATACTAAAAATATCATCTTACAACTGAGAGATGTTGAGGAGATTAAGAGCTTAAATATGGCAGACTCTTAAATAGAGTTGTTAAGATAATTATGATTTAAAAGAAAATGAAAAACAAATATTAAACTAAGATACGGCTCTTAATTAGGGGAAGCATGCAACGTACCTTAGCGTACACGTGTCAAGATATTAAAGGATAGAGGAGAGGTGTTGGGGGTTGTTTGTTTCTTCGGCTTCTCTCTCGACGGCGAAAGAGGCCATATCTTCCTCTTCGAGGCTCTCCATCGTGAACGGCGACAATGAGTTTCCCTCTTCTTCTCTGTTTATTCTAATTGGTGAGTTACTTTTTTTGTTTTCTGGACCCAAAGATTTAAAGTTTATTCTTTAGGTTTTGAATGTTATCGTCAATCACATCTGGGTTTATGCTAATCCAAGGAATAGTCGAATGATTCTCATTCCCAGTTAGAAATTGAACTGAAAGCTTCATACTTTACGGTTCTGTATCACTTTGAAAAAATAAAAAAGCTTTGAACTTGATCCCTTGTTTTGATTGTTAATCACTTTTGGTTTCAGTTTTGCTGATCGATGGATTCGGAGCTATGGGAGAAGTGTTTTCTTACCTAATGAAACCATTGCTGAGAACCAAAGATCCATGTCTGGATTTGAATATGGACATGGTCTCTCTACTGAGTTAGAGACTAGCAATTGATTCATTACCAAAGTGTCTTCTTCTTCTTCCTCTTGTGTTGTTCATTCGAGTTACGTTGAGGAGAACCAATCTTTAAGAAAAGAAGTTGAGCAGAGGTTTTGTCAACAGTGCAGCAGGTTTTGCTCATATCTCTCTTCTCTCAAGCTGTCTCTTGCTTTGTACTTTGTTTATAGATAGTTTCTTCTGGTTAGGTTTCATTTCCTCTCGAAGTTTGATGATGGGAAAAGAAGTTGCAGAAGACGTTTAGCTGGTCACAATGAGCGTAGAAGGAAGCCTTATTTCTATTTCCTACCTGGTAAGCAGAGGCATAAGCTTCATCCTCAAGGTACAAAGTCTTTGCCTTAACTTGAGATTAAAGTATGTGTCCTTATATTTGAGCCTTACAAGAGGCGATGCCACACTCTACTTTTGCTCTACAATAAAAGATCATTCCCTTTTTTAGCTTCAATCACTCCTGATCAAATCATCATTTGAAATTTGAAAGTACCCTTGTTTGTATTTTCTTTAGTTGTGATGGAAAGGGAGGGGTTTAATTATCTGAAGGAGAGCTGCCCGGGCTTACTAAGTGAGCTGCTGGAGTATGTGGCTAAGCTGAGCGAGCATTCTTTAACATCAATGGGGGCAGAGGAAGGAGTTATATGCTGATGGTGGTGACATGAGTGGGAGACGAGTGAAGCAGCAGTTATAACTCACTCTGAGGAAGAGACTGAACATGTTTGAGGAGACATCTTTGGTAACCATAATTGTAGAAGAGTTCAAACTTGTTGTGTATTTGTCATTTGTAGAAGGATCGGTGATTGATCTGTGTTGTCTAGCAAGTAGAAGAGTTCAAATTTGTTGTGCATTTGTAATTTGTAGGAATGTTTATATCATATAAAATGTTTAATAATTTTTTTAGAACCTTTAATTAGGAGACTTGCATTGAAACACATAAATGTTTGGGTTTCTTAATGCTACCTCTTAAACTCATATTTATTACCTAATAATATTAAAAGACAATTAAGAGACCCTTAATGGGTCTCTAAGATAATCATGTTCTAAGCATTTACAAATCACAAAGATCTTTTCTCATGTGTTTTCATATGTCCAAGATCTATTGTTTTTGAAAATTTACAAGTAATCTTCTATAATTATTACCAAAAACAACTATAATAAAATATATATATTTATCCATAATCCGTGCCTAGCACGGACCACGACCTATTATAACTAATTTTTGTACTTCAAATTTCATATAATCAATTATAAATACGTATTGCACTTTTGTGTTAATTCTGATAAATAAATACGTATTTCATATAATTCCATAGTTTTGCCAATCTTTTCGTTTTTGTTTGTTAACCAAATAAATTTATCTTTCGCACGTACAAGCAAATGATGATAAAAATATACAATAATTTTGTGGCCATTCAGTCAAAAGAAAAATTATGGTCACTGTGGTCACTCACGTAATTGTAACTTTTAAAGTTATTCATTATAGTTTGGCCACCTACGGATTATCGAATATTCTAATACCTAAAGGTAAAAGCTGGCATAGGATTTCATTGTTCAAGCACATAATTTTACAAAAAACAAAGGATAGTGGTGGTGTCAGCTTGGCGAAGCATGCCTGACATGTGCATCTCATCAATTCTCCTTTATGTTCATATCCGCACTTGAATCTATATCGGTTATCGTCACGCATGGTGTTATCTTTACTACTTTCTTTTTATAAAAAATTGATTGGAAAATAAATATATAAACAAAAATACAAAAAGTGATTAAGGTTGAGAATATGATAAATAGTACAAGACAAGACAGTTTCCTTACTAAAAACGCTTCAAAATGGCAAACTCCACAAACTCTTACAAAGACAATGAGTCCGATTATGAAACCTCAACAGCCGGTCCAGACTCCAGCCGCCGCACGAGCTGGCTAAGTAGTTCTTTCACGGCCAGTCCTAGTTGTAGTAGCTCCATATCTCATCTAAGTAACCATGATCACCAACCAAAGCCTCACAAAGCCAACCAGGTCGCATGGGAAGCTATGGCTAGGCTACGCAGACGCTGCGGCCGTGGGGTAGGGTTAGAACATTTCAGGATTTTGAAGAGGTTGGGGAGTGGCGACATTGGAAGTGTGTACCTATGTCAGATACGTGGAAGCCCCGAGGTGGCGTTTTACGCCATGAAAGTTGTGGATAAGGAGGCAGTGGCGGTGAAGAAAAAGCTTGGAAGGGCGGAGATGGAGAAGAAGATTTTAGGGATGCTTGATCATCCTTTTTGCCCGACACTGTACGCAGCATTTGAGGCTTCTCATTACTCTTTTCTCGTCATGGAGTATTGTCCTGGTGGTGATCTTTACACCGCCCGGTTACGTCAGCCAGCTAAACGTTTCAGTATTTCCTCCACTAGGTATCATCATTCTTTAAACCAATAGTATTACCTCTAGTATTGAGGTTTAAAATAGCTAATTTCTAAAAGTTGAAAATTAAAATGGTTTAAACTGAATTTAGAGGTTATCTTAATTTTTGTGTAAGTTGAAGATTTTTCTTTGACTGTTTTCTCCTAAAAATATACCAATCTTTTTGTGGCGAGCACAATAAAAATTAAATTTATTCAAATGTATTTTTGTAAAATAATATTCTTTTAAATAGAGAGTAGAAAACAGAAGAACCCTGTTTATTCTCTTAAATATAAAATAAAAAAAATATTTTAGAGGAAAATATGAAAGTATGTTAGGAGTAAATTTACCTTTATCACTATCAAGGACGAAGGGAGGTTGAGAGATGTGAGGGAACATGCACCCATAATAATATTGCTATTTACAATTTTATGTACAAATTATTAAAATTTTGGTGTATTAGATGGTAAAAGTAAGGATGTGCACCCTTAATAATTCAAACTCAATGCCTACTGATATCTCAATGATATATTTTAGCAATAGTGCACCCACTAGATAAATATTCTAGCTTCACCCCTGATCTATTATAGAAGTAAATATTAAAATAAATTGGAGATGCTCTAAATATAATGCATGGTATAACAAAGATAATATATATATTAATAAGTAACAACTAATCATCGAAATGGTGGATAATATCAGGTTTTACGCAGCAGAAACACTAGTTGCCTTAGAGTATCTCCACATGATGGGAATTGTATACAGAGACCTGAAGCCAGAGAACGTATTAATAAGAGGCGATGGTCATGTGATGCTCTCTGATTTCGATCTCTCTTTCAAATGCGACGTCGTTCCACAGCTCCTCAACCACAATGACTATGACCATCAAGTCCATCATGAAGATGATGATGACGACTTCAGCATCTACCGTAAATGCTCAACACCTTCTTGCACCACGACTCCATTAAACCCCGTAATCTCCTGCTTCTCTCCCGCTTCTAGAAGAAGAAAGAATGTTATTACCACCACAATACACGAGACAGCAGCAGGTACTAGTACTAGCGGATCCGTCATAAGCAACGATGTGTCTAGAACGTTCTCCCGACAACCTTCTTCTTGTTCTCGGGGTTCAAGTGGGCTTAGAGACCTCTCTGGTGGTTGTCCATCAATTTTCGCTGAACCAATCAACGCTCGTTCTAAGTCGTTCGTGGGAACACATGAGTACTTGGCCCCGGAGGTAATCTCAGGTATAGCGCGTACGGTTTTGTACTGACTCAAAAATTATTTTTGCTAGTTCATCATTATTACTGACAAATATTTCACATCGAAAAATAAAAAAGATATTTACTAGTATATTAAATAGATCAGTTAATCTATTTATCACCAATTGATTTTAATTTAGAAGCTCATCTAACATAATATATTATTAGAGTTCAATCCATATAATCTAACTAGGTCAACATCGATCCAACCCAAAGTTGGTCTATCAATCATTGCTTGACTATTTCGAAATTGATAATTAGAAATTAGAAAAGACATTAACTAGTATATAAAATAGATAGACTAATTCGATTATCATCAATTAATTTTTACGTTGGAAACCCATCTAACTTAATAAGTATCAGGTTTTATGAAACGGTTATTAGATGTTGGAGAGCCTGTGTTGGATTCAATATAATTTTGTGTGAAATTATGTTTCTATAATTTGAGTTAGGACCTAGGTAAGCCAAACAAATGTTCAATTTTGCTAACTAGTTAATTTTGTTTATTTTTCAGGGCAAGGGCATGGGAGTGCAGTTGATTGGTGGACTTTCGGTGTATTTTTGTACGAGATGATATTCGGTACGACACCGTTTAAAGGCGATAACAACGAGAAAACCCTAGTAAACATTCTTAAAGCACCCTTAACATTCCCAAAGGTTATAGTGAAGAGCCAAAAAGAGTACGATAGTATGGTGAGTGCTCAGGATCTCATCACCAAATTACTGGTGAAGAACCCTAAGAAGAGGTTAGGGAGTCTCAAAGGCTCTATTGAGATCAAAAGACATGAATTCTTCGAAGGTGTTAATTGGGCACTAATCAGGTCAATAAAGCCACCCTGGGTCCCTAAAGAAGAGACTAATCACAAGATTAAGAGTGATAATCGTAGCGTTAATTACTTTTTGCCGCCAAGGTTGACCAGGAAGGAAAGGGATGAGCCTTACCATGTGTCTAATCATTTTGATTATTTCTAACCTTAGGATATAAACTTTTTTTTAATTGATATGGTATTATTTATTTAGCACTCCCAGCTGTCGAGATGTATATTCATATAGTTTGGATTACATGCAATTATCATGAGATTAAAAGTGTAAATATCATTAGGTGAAAGACATGTTATTTCTACTTTGTACTATCATCTGATTATAAATTCGCCTTTTTGAATTTTCTAAACATTTTCAATACTCAAACAAAGAAAGAAAAAAACTCACTAGTAGACCAGAAATCCATTTCTAACAAGAGATTTCTAACAAGAGATAATTACCCTCTGACTCTGAGACATTGTTATACAAAAAGTAGTTTAAATACTGACTAAAGTTATAGATGCATGTAAACATGTTACCTATTGCATATACACACATTTCAAAATTAAGAATGTGGAACTGATGCGCACTGTTATTGATGATCTTATAAGGGATACGATAATGATTACACTCACTGGAATCACGACCGGAGATTTTTCATGTGAGACAATTATGATTCTTCCCCAAAATTAATGATGGGAAACTTAGTAAATTATATGTTTCCCATTACTTTTACGGAAGAAAAGTAAAAGGTTTTGGCCGAAAAGAGAATTGCCATAATAAGTTTGAATTAAATGACTTTTATAATCTATAAGAGCTCTTATGCGGACCACTTTAGAGCAGCTCCAACAGTGAGAAACCATAAAAGTATCTAAAATAAAACAAAAATTAGTATTATAATCACTTGATTATGTTTTATTTTTTTTAAACTACTAAAAACACTAATTTCCTTTCACTTGATGACATCTGTTTTTTGGGTATACTAAGAGCATCTTTATCGGGTCAAAAAAAAACGTCTCTTAATTGGGAGGTGGGCCCACTCTTGTGGCAAAACTGTGTCTTCCAGAGTTAAAATACGAAACGTATCTTGTTGGTTATTTGTACTGTTTGCGGGCCCCACTGACACGTGGCAGCCCGCAATTGATACATTTTTAATTTTTAATTTTTTTTTTCAGATAAAAAGTAAAAAAAAAATAAAAAAATTTTAAGAACCCTTTTAATGGGTGTTTGCGATAAAGATGGCCTAACATCTTCTTGAAAACTCTTAAACAAGAACTTTTGCTCTTCTCTCTTAATTTTTTAATTTTGTTCTTTTTCTTAAATAGCTAGAACCTCTCCTAATACTTAGAGTAGCATTATCGCCAGTTTCTAGAGGGGTTGTAGCAGGCTTTTAGGAGGGGTGGGGACCACAAAGAGGGAAGAATCGATTGCAAAAATAACAAAACAAGGACCGTTTTTCATGGGGTTTTAGAACTGTTCACGGGTCCCACTGACACGTGGCGACCCGTGATTGGTTCAAATTTTTTTTTTTTTTTAAAAAAACAGACAAAACCGAAAAAAAAAAATTTTTTTTAAGAAACTTAATGAGTTTCAGCGTTAATGATGCTCTTACCATTGGAGCTGCTCTTAGTTGGAATATATAACTTGTACTCACTCTGCTACATAAAAATATATGTTTTTTAAAATATAGATATAATTTTTATAATTTAATGCATATTTTACGAGCTATTTATAATTAGTTGCAAACTTCAATAAAATTAGCTGCATCTATTGATTTTTTTGGTTTAGAAATTTTAAGAGATAGATAATTATAAAAATTATGTACTGATAGTTGAAAATTAATATATTTTATTAATATATATGAAAATTTGAAAACATACATCATATTAAAAACAAAAGGATATGATTTAGCTATGAGAACTCTTTGCATTTGTTTGGAAACGGATGCATAATTTAGGCAAATATCAACATCTTTACAGTATTTTAAGGTTGTAATTGATGACTACTGAAAGAACAGTAGGAAAAAAAGAGAAAAAACTAAAAAATAATATAATAAATGATGAATATATTATCCTTTCTCGAATTTAATTTGATAATATTGTAAAAATAGTATTTTTATTTATAATATGGATGTATTGGTGTTGTTCGTCCTCGTTACCCCTATGGATGAGTTGAGAAGCAATTTTGAAAGTATCTGACTTATAAAAATTCATTTCCATATAACTTTGTGGAGTCCTCGTTTCATCTATCTATCCATTCAATCCAGCGGACCAAAGCTTGAGAGTGTTGTATAACCATCAAGCTTAGCTCCACCACCATCCATTTCAGCCATCCACAAAAACATAGGTCTACATACTACCTTTTTAATAAAATAATAATTTTCACATGAAATTTTATATACAATAATTTTTAAGTAGATTTTACATTAAGTCTCCTAAACCTTAAATTGTATATCAAATATTTTCCAGTAAGAAACAAGAACTTAATTAGTTGTATTAAATTTTATTCTACGTATTTCATTGTTAGATAATTTTTACTATTTTAAAAAAAAATTAATTAACCAATGTAGTAAACAACTTTATCAGTTTTGGATTTTGCCAGATTAAAATCATAAAATTATTTTCTTGCTTTTTTTTATTCATAAGATGGTAGTTGTAGTCTCGTAACATATTAATGTTGCTTTTAAATTTAATTGAATAGAATTATTTTTCATTTTTTAAATTGATTTGAGGTCTTTTTGATAAATTTCCCTTTTAAGCTACTCCACTTCTTACCCATATTTTTTTCCTTCCACGATTATGCAATGTTACTCATCTGAGCTTTACAATATAATCTATATGTTTCATTTTAGCTGATGTTTAAGATTCGTGCAAACATATTAAGAAAATGTCAATTTGTATAAAATTTATATTGGTTACATAAAATATTATAAAATATTAAGGGGAGACCGAGCTTAATGTCTTCTTCCAGTAAGGGAAGTTTTCATATGAACAAGCTCTTCTTTATTCGCTCCCATGTCTAAAGCCAAACGACCAGCCTCCAAGAATCGCTTCACAGCATCTTCCATATACCTCTTCCCTTGAATCACAGTCATTCCTTTTCCTATTTCTTTAGGAAATGTTGTAAGCACATCATCTCCTTTTAGAACCGCAGCAAGTTGTACAAGCTCTTGCTGAAACTCACTCAGTTTAGCATTCTCATTCGCCTCTCTCATCCTTATCTTAACCGGTTCGGGCAACGTCTCGGGACAATCAGTTCTAGGCTCTTTCCGGATTTGCAAAATGTTCTCAAACGTCCCTGCCCATTCATCTCTTTTTGTGAGGAAAGGCGTTGATAGATTGAATAGTTTCTTTACTGTTGCTGGTATCGAAGAGTGCTCATATTCAGATGATGGGAAGGGTGACCCGTTTGGTCCATGTACGACCGTTCCTTTCTCGATCCATGGAGACACTGCTATTGTTGGTACGCGAATACCTAAGCGGTTGAACTCGAATAGGAATGGTTCTGGTCCGACTATACCGTCCGGGCTAGGCACATTGTGGACCGGTGTTGGCACGTGGTCGAAATATCCACCGTGCTCGTCGTAAGTGATCAAGAGTAGAGTAGAGTTCCATTGTGGGCTCGCTCTTAGTGTCTCGTACACTTCCTTTATAAACTTCTGAAATGTGTAATGAACATTGTTGGACATTAGAAAAAAACATTGGAACATTAATTACATTTAATCCGCAGTTCTTTTATAAATTCTAAAATATGAAGTTATTTTATGATAACTAGCTTAGAGTCTGTGTCATGCAAATTTATATTTTTACATTGTCAAAGAAAAAACATATACATCCAAACATAAAATAGTCTATTATTATAAACTGTCATATATTTAGTAAAATATTTCTAAATTACACAAACTATAACGTGAATATATATAAATATTAACTATTTTAAATTTATAATATCTATAGAAAAATAAAATACACTATTAATTAAAACGATCATTAAAAACTATGATTTATCCTGGATAGTTTGATAAAATAAAAATAAAAATTGTTAATAATTGGAATCGTAAATCCAACATAAAGCTTTAGTCTATTTTTGGAATAATTACTAATATAGCTGATTAAGATCTTTCTAAGTTTGATTAGATATAATGTGAAAATTTTCTAAATATTCTATATTTTAAAATCTCAGTATTTATGGATAATAAAACATCGTTAGTTCTCAATTTAGTGATTGTAATTTTAAAGAATAACTTTAACTCAAAAAGAAAATCTTATCTTTCTAAGAAAAATTTGAATCCTAATTTTAAATAAAATTGATATATACATATGTGTATAAATTAAATAAGAGCCAAAAGGAACCTGTCCTTGGTAGACGTCATGAGATGGATGATCATCATTAGCTGGCTCAAATTTGGTATCCATGTAACGTTGCTCAATCACAGCATAACCAGGGAGCTTTCCTTTCTTTGCATGGTCCTTGAAGGATAAGGCATAGCTATGGAACTTAGGAATGTATTTGAGTTTCCTTAGGTTACGATAAAACAATACCGCCGGAATATTCTGGAAGTATATTCCAAAAGAGATATCGGCTTCGTCAAGATTTTCGAAAATGGTTCTTTGAGGATAACCTAATGCAAGTGACTTTGGGTTGTTGCTTGTGGCTCCTCCCGACGTGCCTGAGTGCACGAACATCCGGTTTGGTTGCGTAGATGATGGGACCGATGCAAACCATCTGATTAAAATCATTTTCAGAATTATTGCCTTTTAGTATTAGTCATTTTTTATTAGTAGTACAAAGTTTATTATATGACGACAAAAGAGAGTGTCAATAAGAGTATATTACGTACTTAATTAAACAAGAGTCTAAATCACGTATTTTATATAAAAGGAGAGAGAGATTGTATATCACGTAACAATACTTCCTTAAAGAGATGAAAAGACAATAAAGTTTTTTTTGTCAACGACAAAAAAAATATTTAGAAAATTATTAAAATGGAACCATCTGTTTTTGTTTTTGATCATTTTTTAACAATCTGGTTTGAAAATTTTCAGAATTATTATTATACAATTTTTTCAGATTTATTTATTGCTTTTCCGTAATATATATATATATATATATATATATATATATATCTTATTAAAAGAAGAATACAAATAAAAAATAATCTTAAAATGCACCACTTAATTACAAGTCTATGTTTGTCCAAAGAAAATATTACTTCTTCTGTTTTTATATTAAGTGTCATTTTGACATTTTTACACAAATTAAGAAATGATTGAAATATTTTTTAATTGATTATTAATTACACCTATTAGACTAATAATATTTAAGATAGATAAAATTATGTATAAGATCAATGCAATTTGCAATTAATTTTATGTTGAAAGTAAGTATAATTTTCATCGAAATTCTAAAATAACACTTTTATGTAAGAAGAAAAAATATTAAAATAACATTTATTATGAATAGAGTGAGTGCAAGTCTATGTCGGGAGTAATTAATAAGCATAACATTAAATACTCTTTGTTGTTTTATTAAATCAGTTCCTAAATCGATTATAAACTAAATAACTATTTAGTTATAGAAGTCAGACGGGTAGAGTATTTTGGAATTTTAAGGTATTCGGATCCTTATCCGAAGGATTCATGTTTTCACTATCTTTATTCGAATATGGAGTTCCTAGATATCCGGGTGTCGGATATTATTTTAAAAATTGTAATATCCGTCAGATATCCAAATTCAGATTGGGTCTTTAAAATATATATATATATATATATATTTTAAATATTAATATTTTTAAAAAATATATATTATTTTTAATTAGTTCTATGTATACTATTATGAACTTTATATATTTTATTATAAAAATAAAAATATAATAAATAAAATTAGTTTAGACACATAGAGATTACTATTTCAAATAATTATCAATAAAAATTATAAATTTGGATATCCAAAATAAAAAATTAAGATATTTGGATCCAGTTTTGACGGATCCAACATTTTACTATCTAGATATAGATATGACTTCTCAGGATATCCAGATTTGATGAGCCGATCCGGATCAGATCTCGAATCGAATCCAGATCTCATATAATAATTCTAGCCATGTTTAATTATACTTTAATATCACTAAAACTACCATTAGTGTTATGTTAATTAGTTTGACCTTTGAACCCATAATAAATATACATACCCCCACGTAGAGTTAAGATGGCCAATCAGTAAGAGGACAAAGGATGCGACAATAAAATTATAGTATGACGTAATAATACTTTCAAGGACATGAAAAATATAAAAGAATAAACCATTAAAAGAATTACCTATCAAAGACAGCAAACTCAGAGACGAGTGTCTTGTAGACAGGGACCTTATCGGGTTCAAATCCATTCATAACACTTGCAGACATGTTACCAGTGGGGTCCTCCGAATATGCTTGTTGAACAAACCCGTTCATCGGTGGAGGATCTTTGGATGTATCATTCGACCCGAATATCTGTTCCCTTATCGCCTGAAACGAATGACCCGGATCCGGATCCACGTAATGTGCACCTGACCCGAACTGTATTTTCTTTGAAGAAGGGTCCGATGCTGAGACCGGGTTCGACTCCGAACCATCTACGCCGTTGATCTCTGGGTTTAGTTTTTTCATCCATCCAAGCATGTGATCGAATGATCGATTTTCCATTACCAGAATCACGATGGTTTTGATTGGACTTGTTGCATGAACTTGGTGGTTGTTGTGCAGAATCGTTGTTGCTAGTAGGAGAATCGTTGCAAGTGGTGAAATGCATTTTAGGACTGACATTTTCTTGAGACGAGAGACTTTGATGATAGAGAGATAATAGGTGGGTGGATAAGCTTTTGTCTTAGGCCTAATCTTTATTTATCTATTTTCGTCTTCGGATTTCAAGGTATGTCTCTTCTAAATCTCTCCAAGCATAAATATATATATATATATATATATAACACAAAAAGTGGAATGTCTTTACAAACCTTGAATATACTGTATTGAAAATAGTCAAAAAGATTCACACAGATTTTACTATTTAAGTTCAAGAATTTAGTAAGACATAATCTAGAATTTGTAAGATTTCTTTATTAAAAAATTATGGAAAAAAGTTTTGGTCCAGAATCCAGCAAATTAATTACCTGATACAAAGCCAGCATATAATAATAACAACGAACATAAAAGTCATTAATAAATGACAACTGAATCGCATCCCAATAAAAAATTACAATGACCAAAATGCATGCAAATGTTTAATATATACTTCATCCATTTTATTTTAATTATTGTTTTAAATTTAGACACACAAATTAAAAAATATTACATATTTTCTATATAAAAACATCATTATCCATACATCCAATCACATTTTAACCAATAAATAAATAAAATTAAAAAATAAAATTAATAAATTATGCATTAAAATACTAAAATGATACTTAATTTGTAACGAAATTTTTTTCTACAACGACACCTAATATGAAACGGATTTAGTATATATATAAATAAATGTATATAAAGTACTCCCTCTATTTTATTTTAGATAATTTTTAGGATTTTTTTTAATTTAAATATTTTTTAGTTTTATATGCAAAACTTTAATGTTATTTGATTATTTATATTTTGTTGTATATTTTTTATCAACTGAATTAACTTTTACTAATGTAAAAACAAATAAATAAGAGTTAATAATTTCTTAACTAGTGTGAAAAAAATTTAAACAGCAAGTAAATTAAAACAGAAGGAAGTATGAATTTTGGTGTAAATTTGGCTTAAAAACTAAAGTTCAATTGTGCACAAAAAGAAAAAAAACTAAAGTTCAATAAAGCATAATTTAAGATCTTTGAAGTATAGTGAATATCTGAATATCATTACTGAATTGAAGGACATGAGACAGAAAAACACGTACAGAATGAATAGCGTGGTCAAAACTTATGCGGTCAAACCATTGAAAATTTTTTTAAACACTGGTCAAAACCATTGTTAACAATTTCAAATTGAACTTAAAGCTTATTCGAATGAGTAACAAACCGCACTGACTAGTAAATCGAAATCATGTATTACTTTCTCGACAAAATATTACTTTATATGTTTTTAAATAATGTATATTTTAATTTTTTCACACATATTAAAAAATAATTAAAACTCCCTCCGTTTCATTTTACTTGTCGTTTTAGGTTTTTACACGCAGATTAAAAAATCATTTAATTTTACATATTTTCTAGATAAAAACACAATTACCTATACACTTAACCACATTTCAACCAATAGAAAAATATAATAACAGATAAAAATAATAAATTTTGCATTAAAATTATAAAACGACACTTATTTTGAAACAAAAAAAAATTATCTACAACGACAACTAAATCGAAACGGATGTAATATTTAACTATCAATGCATTAAAATTTTAAAATATAATAATTTTCCATAAATTTTAATTAATAGCAATTCAATAAATCTAAAATTTTCAATTAATATTTTTGAAAGTTTACAATTCATAATTAAAAATACATAAAAATCTAAAACATTGTTCTTTTAAAAACAAGTAAAAAAGGATAGAACATGCATTACTTTGAAACAAATAGAGTATTTAATATAAACTGAAATAATACAAAATTTTGGTATTTTTATTTTTGATATGATTTATTCTTAAATTTGTTGATATGATTTATTTTACTTCTTTTATATGATATTATTTTGAAGTTTTCAAAAAAATTCCTAATCTTGTAGAAAAGTTTAATTAAATATTTAAAAGTAATATAGTAAATAATCTATTAAAAGTGTTTTTAGTTTTGTTGTAGATGATTAAATTTTGTTTTTCAATCTTAAATTTGTAAGTAGAGTGAAATATTAATTTGAGATGTTAAATATATTAAAAATTTGAGTTTATAAAAAATGAATTTTCATTACAAACAGTAAATATTGAGATTTTAACCCTAATAAATTACAAATCCTAATTATAAAATAAAATATTTTAATAAAATGTGATCAATCTTATGTTGATTTAAAATATATTTATTATACAAACTAACATATGTTCATCATATAGTTCATTTTTAATCAAATTAAAATTATATATAAATATATCTATGTGAAAATTAAAAATGATAATTTGTCTATTTAACCCGTTACGTTGTTTTAGTTTTAGTTTTGACATTTGATGAAAACGATTTAGTGTAAATATTTCAAAATTTTAATAAAATAATTAATGTTTTTAACTGGTCAAGCATTAGTAAAAAGTTATGACTAATTAATGAGAAATTGTCAAAAATACCACTTTTCTTTTACCACTTTTTAAAAATACTTTAATCACTTTTACCCTTGTCTTTTAAGAGGGAAAAACACATTTATAACCTTTGGATTAATTAATCTAATACTTAGGGTTTATAGTTAAGGGGTGGTGTAAGGTGGGGGTAGGGTTTAGAAATTTAAAATTTAGGATTCTAATTAATTTAGGTACATAACTTAAGTTTTGTTCGTATTATAAATTTAGAATAAAGTTGAATACAATTCTATGAAGCTTACCCTTGACATCACTGGAGCTGTGGAATACACAGGGTTTCTGAAACTCAATTCAACGCTTTGACTCACCATAGAACCCAACGACCCGATACCACAACCATAATAGAGCAAGAAATAACTCAACCCGTAAAACTCCGATCTTAACATTCCTCAACTTCACCGCCGCCTGAGAATAAAAATCAAAACCCATTTCTAAGCTTAATCCAATCAGAATTTGACAATGACCGATTTGAAATTTTAAAATACGCTGTGTTTTAAATTAGATTCGGTTTAAATGATACTATATTGTGATTAGTCATTTGGATGTATATATTGTGGCCTAATTTATTCTAAAAATCATGAAAAAATAATGATATCTATTATAAATAAGTTTAAAAGGTAAAAACAGTCTATCGTGAGAAATTTTACTTTAATAGTATATATCAAAGAGATAAACACATCATTTGAACTATAAAAAACAAGAAAATAGATATAAAATAGGGACAATAGAATTTACACACATTCGACTCATTTCTTTACTAAATTCCCTTGTTCTTTTGTCACTAAATTCCCTTGTTCTTTTGTCAAGGCTCGTTAATTATCAATACTAAAGCCATTTTCTCCCACTTTTCTCTTCATCCTCACCTCACTTTGTTTACCTCATTTATATTTTCAACTATAACTATTGCGTATTTTTTTGAAACACCTTCACGTTTTTTATATCCCAAGACGAACCCGGTTTTTCAGCTATTCATATTTATAAATTTTAACAGTTATAGATTCTTCTACAAACAATGCCACGCTAAAAGGAAGGGATTGGCTAGTATAAACTTCAATGCAAAGAAAGCACAAAGGTGGACAACCAGAATATGTAGAAAACCATCACTAAGTTTCATATAGAAGAACATATGGTCACTAAAGACTAGACTGAAAGTAACCAGTGAGAAAAATGACATATATCACAATCAATCACCGAGTCACGCTCAGAAATGACATGAACACGCTAAGTAGTTCCAAAATGTGACACAAACGCCCCCTCCGAGGTCCTAGTGGGCGTAAATGGAACTACACTTGCAAGGCTGGCGAAACCCTTAGCCATGACCTTGACAAGAATGAACCTAGGGTTGAACCCACAAAAAAAAATGGGAAAGGCAGTCACAACCCAGTGCTTCCACTAGGAGGAAGTTTGAATCATATCTATACTTCTATCCTGCATTCACCTGGTTTTCCACCTGTGTTTATAGAAGTATCTGTAAGATATTTTCGGTTGTTTTTTTTTTTGAATTTTTTTGTAGTTTTAAAAACTTCACAATTAAATACTTATATAAATATATACATACACATATATGTATTTTTAGATTTTAAAGGCTTGCTCTAGGTGCATAGATGTAGATAGCAATATGTATCCCCTTTCTTCTATCACGACTTTCTTATATACCTCTCCATAGGTCGGGGCCATTTTTCATTTTTTCAAAAATTCGACTTTATCTTCTTTCAGGCTTTTTTTTTATATTTTCTTATCTCTAAGACCTATCCAAGTAGTTTTGCAAAAATTTATTACGTAAAATACTATTTAGTGTCGATTTACAAAAGACAAAAATTCTGTAAAACTTTATTAATGTTCTTGTTAAGTCTTTAATTTTGAAGGAATGTTTCCAACAGTGTCCTCCAAAAACATGCCACATCTCATACATCTTCGTCCAGATCTGTCTAGTAAGCAAACCGTGCACAATCTTTCCCGACATCGTGCACTTTCTGGCCGGCATCTGAAACAACCTCCCAAAAGAAGACCCTCGAATCTTTGCCAGCTTCACTGTCCTTTCGCGAACATCTCGCACAAACAGCATGTAGTCAAGTTTGGAGTAAACATTTAACCGTTTGCTAGAGTAATGGTCTGTCACGAATAACCACTTTGGTAACCTTTCATCAATCTTTTCAACTTCCGGTACTTGTGAGATATTTATTTATGTCTCTAGTAAGTGTTTGATTCACAGTTTCTCAAATTACCACACACATTAAAAAAATGCTCATGTCGACTATCTTTTTGTTCAGTTGTTTTCTCCGTGATGTCATCTTAGCCTCACCATCTCCGTTGCCGTATCGATTATGTCTCCCTGCATTAATTTCCTTAACTCTACTCGACAAAGTTTTTATTTTCGTAATTGTGAAAGAAATAGAATTAATAATCGGAAAATTGTGGGTGAAAATTAAAAGCAGTTTACTGCTACTTTCGGTGTTAAAACTTTCAAAGAATTCAAAATTTTAAAACATTAATCTAAAATAACAAGGAAAGCCAAAAAGTCCATTTAGCGTTCTGTCTTAGATTTTCTTTTAACAAATTACGTTATCATATAGTTTCTAATTCTATTACATATAATAATTAAATAACTAATCACAATAAACTATCATAACACACTAGTTGGAACCGTTTAAAAAGTGTAATACAAAATAAAATAAAAAAACTCCTTAAATCGAAATATAGGTACCGTATAAAATATAGTTACTCTAATCAGTCGGTCCATTTATACATTTGTCCCTACCACGATCAATGTTAGGTATTATTTATTAGTTGAAACTTGAGTCCAGAGACAACTGTTTGTTGAAAAAAAGAAAGAAACAAAAAAAAATAGCCAACAAAACAAAAAAATATCATTGTGTTACAAAGGAAAAAAAATATCATATTTGTTTTTTTCCCGCTTAGAATTAATTAGCCTCTCCTCTCCTCAACTGTTATTTCACCTTTAACGTACAGATGTGAGAGAAAGAGAGATAAGTGCATTAATGGTAAGCTTCACCTACCACTTATCTCGTGTTGAGAGATTAAAACTAACAGAATAGTGAGACAGAGAGAGAGAGAGAGATAGCAAAAGCAAATCTCATCTCTTCTTCTTCTTCTCAAGTCTTGTCTCTTTGTACTTGTGATGTGGAGCTCGACGGAGAACGCATTCTCGCGTTCGACGTCGTTTAGAGACGAAGTAGAGGACGAAGAAGAAGAGCTTCGATGGGTGGCGTTGCAGCGTTTGCCGACTTACTCTCGGATCCGACGTGGCATTTTCAGGGATGTCATCGGTGAGCACAAAGAGATCAGAATTGGTAACCTTGAAGCTAGTGAGCAGCGTCTTCTACTCGACCGGCTTGTTAGTTCCGTCGACCATGATCCTCAACAGTTCTTCGCTCGCGTCAGGAAGAGATTCGACGCGTAACTTCTTCTTTTCTCTTCTCTTCTCACTTTTTTTTTTTGTTTCTTCTCAAAATTGCAATTTGAATTAGTTTTTTTTTTTACATTTTTTGGCAGAGTGGATTTGAAATTCCCCAAGATTGAAGTTCGGTTTCAGAATCTGATGGTCGAATCATTTGTTCATGTGGGAAGTCGAGCGTTACCTACAATTCCCAATTTCATCATTAACATGGCAGAAGTAAGTTTTCCACTTTTTTCATCTCTAATTGTATGACCGCTTGGACGAAACTAATATTATATGATGTGATTTCAGACTGGAGAAAATTACTGGTCTTGTATTAGAAAAAATGTTGTGACCATCTTTTGTGTGTTTTGTAATAACGAGAAAAAGTTTGTCTTTACAGGCGTTTTTAAGGAATATACGTTTGTATGGTGGGAATAGAAGCAAACTAACCATCTTAGACAATGTCAGTGGAATCATTAGACCTTCCAGGTATTTATTTCCTTTTTACATTTTTTTTTCATTTTAAAAAGTTTTTTCTATGTTTGTTCAATTCTTGATTCTCTTTGCTTTGCAGATTGACACTCCTTCTCGGTCCTCCAAGTTCAGGAAAGACAACACTACTCTTATCTTTAGCTGGACGCCTTGGAAACACTCTTCAGGTAACAATAAGGGTGACAGAGTCTTATAAAAGATGCTTGTCGATATTCTTCTTACCTTTTGACATTATTTTCTTTGGCTATGAAAGACATCAGGGAAAATAACATACAACGGATACGATCTCAAAGAGATAGTTGCGCCAAGGACGTCTGCTTATGTCAGCCAACAGGATTGGCATGTGGCAGAGATGACAGTGAGGCAAAATCTCGAATTTGCTGGTCGTTGTCAAGGTGTTGGATTCAAATATGGTAAGTAGTAATTAAAGTAAGAAGCGGTGTGTGTGTAGTAGTGTGCACTTATGTCTTAGTTTGACACTAAAAACAAACTGAGTAAACAGATATGCTAGTGGAGCTAGCAAGAAGGGAAAAGCTTGCAGGAATAGTACCTGATGAAGATCTTGATATATTTATGAAGGTAACTGTTGTTTTAAGTTGAACTTAATCTAAGCCCATTTCTTATACTAGGTTTAATCATACCCTTGTAGTCTTTAGCTCTTGGGGGACAAGAGACAAGCCTCGTCGTGGAGTATATTATGAAGGTATTCCCCGTAGCCTTTTATCATTTGGAACCAATTCAAACTTGTATAACTACCAAAACATTTGAAGATGTGGTGACCATTTCCTATAGTTTCTTTCTTGAAACTCTTTCTGAAATTCTCATACATCCAACAAAGATTTTAGGATTGGACACATGTGCTGACACATTGGTTGGTGATGAGATGATCAAAGGAATCTCAGGAGGACAGAAGAAACGGCTCACAACAGGTGTGTGTGTGTGTGTGTGTCTTGTCATGTCTTTCATGTAAGATGATTTAACTAATTGAGTGGATATATTGAAAATCACAGGGGAACTGTTAGTAGGTCCAGCAAGAGTCCTTTTCATGGATGAAATATCGAATGGTTTAGATAGTTCAACGACTCATCAGATAATAATGTATCTGAGGCATTCAACTCATGCGCTTGAAGGAACCACTGTCATCTCTTTACTTCAACCTTCTCCCGAGACATACGAGTTGTTCGATGATGTTATCCTTATGTCCGAGGGACAGATTATCTACCAGGGTCCTCGTGACGAGGTTCTTGACTTCTTTTCATCCTTGGGGTTTACCTGCCCTGAGAGGAAGAATGTTGCAGATTTCTTACAAGAGGTAAATGTTCAAAAAATTTGAATTCTTCTTTTATAGAATTCTAAATGAGCTTCTTGTGTTAATAATAGGTTACTTCGAAGAAAGACCAGCAGCAGTACTGGTCAGTCCCTTTTAGGCCTTATCGCTATGTACCTCCAGGGAAGTTTGCTGAAGCTTTTCGTTCTTTTCCGACCGGTAAGAAGCTGGCAAAGACACTTGAAGTTCCATTTGATAAACGTTTCAATCATTCAGCCGCTTTGTCTACATCCCAATACGGTGTTAAGAGGAGTGAACTTCTCAAGATCAACTTCTCTTGGCAAAAGCAACTCATGAAGCAGAATGCATTTATTTATGTGTTCAAGTTCGTTCAGGTTCGCCTCCAAAATTATTTTTATCTTCAGTTATTAGTTAAATAAACTATAAAGTTACCTTTTATTTAACTCATTCTCTCCGCATATTGCAGCTTCTTTTAGTTGCATTGATCACAATGACAGTCTTTTGCCGGACAACAATGCATCACAACACTATTGATGATGGAAACATATATCTTGGGTCGCTTTACTTCTCCATGGTCATCATCCTATTTAACGGATTTACAGAGGTTCCAATGTTAGTAGCCAAGCTTCCTGTTCTGTATAAGCACCGAGACTTGCATTTTTACCCGAGCTGGGCTTATACATTACCTTCCTGGCTTTTGAGTATTCCTACTTCAATCATAGAGTCTGCCACATGGGTAGCAGTTACATATTATACAATCGGATACGATCCACACTTCTCCAGGTACATACAAAACATTTTCATATAAGCATTATAATTGCATAAAAGAAGAGTTAATGGGTGAACTTAACTTGTGTGATCTTCAGGTTTCTTCAGCAGTTCTTGCTGTATTTCCTTCTGCATCAGATGTCTTTGAGTCTTTTCCGTGTGATGGGTTCTTTAGGCCGACATATGATAGTTGCTAATACGTTTGGGTCTTTTGCAATGCTCGTGGTCATGACTCTTGGAGGGTTTATAATTTCCAGAGGTTTCTTGGAGTCCTTATAACTTTCTCCTTTTAGCATCACATGAATATTCATTTCTCTTGTTTGGTTTCTCAGATAGCATACCCACCTGGTGGATTTGGGGTTACTGGATCTCTCCATTGATGTATGCTCAAAACGCAGCTTCTGTGAACGAGTTCCTCAGTCCTTCTTGGCAAAAGGTGGAAAAATATTACCAAAATGTCTACTTCAACCTATAGAATCTTGTATATACTAATGTTCTTTATCTTGTCTGTCTATGAAGAGAGCTGGGAATCACACCAGTGACTCTCTTGGTGTGGCATTACTACGAGAAAGAAGTTTGTTCTCTGAGAACTATTGGTATTGGATTGGTGTTGGTGCTTTGCTCGGATACACGGTTCTTTTCAATCTGCTCTTTACAGTCTTCTTAGCTTACCTCAACCGTAAGCTTCTCCTTCTTTTTCTTTCTACCTAAAAGCATCAACACTTAACTAATCTTGGTCATAAAACATTTATAGCTTTGGGTAAGTTACAAGCGGTTGTATCCAGAGAAGAGTTGGACGAGAAAGATAGGAAAAGGAAAGGCGATGAGTTTGTTGTGGAACTAAGAGAGTACTTGCAGCATTCAGGCTCACTACATGGTGAGGGAACAAAAATGTTATTCTCTTCACTAAACTCAAACAAAACAAAACCTAATGCTTGTCGGTCCAGGAAAATATTTCAAGAATAGAGGCATGGTTCTACCATTTCAACCGCTCTCTTTGTCTTTCAGCAATATCAATTACTATGTGGATGTTCCGTTGGTATGTAACAAACAAGTTTCTAACACTGGTTTGGTGTTTCAGACTGATAATGCATTTTTTTAATTTTCTTGCTCATGCTTTTTATAGGGACTAAAAGAACAAGGGATACTAGAAGATAGACTGCAGCTACTTGTGAATATTACTGGAGCTTTTAAACCAGGTGTGCTTACAGCGTTGGTGGGAGTAAGTGGTGCTGGTAAAACAACCCTCATGGATGTTTTAGCTGGAAGAAAAACCGGTGGGACAATCGAAGGAGATGTGTACATATCTGGTTTCCCAAAAAGGCAGGAAACTTTTGCAAGAATCTCAGGCTATTGTGAGCAGAACGATGTTCATTCTCCATGCCTTACTGTTGTTGAGTCTCTAATTTTCTCGGCATCCCTTCGTTTACCATCAGATATTGACTCAGAGACACAAAGGGTAAGTAACAATTTCTTCACATTATCTTATGATCATCATATGTTTTGTCTAGGACTATATATGCTGACATATCTCAAATTTTATAAATTCTTGAGGCGTTTGTCCATGAGGTGATGGAGCTAGTGGAGCTAACCTCCTTGAGTGGAGCATTGGTGGGTCTACCTGGAGTTGATGGCTTATCAACTGAACAGAGGAAAAGGTTGACTATTGCGGTAGAGCTAGTTGCAAACCCTTCTATAGTGTTCATGGATGAGCCAACTTCAGGATTGGATGCAAGAGCTGCTGCTATTGTGATGAGGACTGTAAGAAATATTGTTAACACTGGACGAACCATCGTCTGCACCATTCATCAGCCTAGCATTGATATTTTCGAATCATTCGACGAGGTTGGTTTCTGAATCAAAACATTCTGCAGAATTGTTATAGTCATTATCATTCCCTAAAGGTTCATTTGTTTATGCAGCTTTTGTTCATGAAACGTGGTGGTGAACTCATATATGCCGGTCCACTTGGCCAGAGGTCTTGTGACCTTATCAAGTATTTCGAGGTAGCCTGCCACTCTCTGAACCTAAGAGATACATGTAGATCTAAGTCTTGATCTGTTTTTTTCATTAGTGTATTGAAGGGGTGCAAAAGATCAAAGCTGGCCATAATCCAGCAGCATGGATGCTTGATGTCACCTCATCGACCGAGGAAGAACGACTTGGTCTTGATTTTGCTGAAATTTACAAGAACTCAAATCTGTGTCGGTATGTGACTCTCCTCCCATTAAGTTAAGCTTTTAAGAGGTATGATTTTTTGCCACATTTTTCATGTTTTTGTTCCAAATGAAGACGCAACAAGGAGCTGGTCGAAGGACTCAGCAAGCCAAGTAATATTTCAAAAGAACTCGATTTTCCGACCAGATACTCACAGTCGTTCTATACTCAGTTTGTTGCCTGCCTGTGGAAACAAAACCTTTCATATTGGCGAAACCCGCAATACACCGCGGTTCGGTTCTTTTACACTGTGGTCATCTCTCTAATGCTTGGAACAATATGTTGGAAATTCGGCGCCAAGAGGTAACTTTACTATCTCCACTTGTATGCGTCTAAAGCAACTTGTTTAACCATTCACATACATTTCAGGGACACTCAACAACAGTTATTCAATTCAATGGGATCAATGTACGCCGCCGTTCTCTTCATTGGAATCACCAATGCAACTGCTGCACAGCCTGTTGTTTCCATTGAAAGATTTGTTTCATACCGCGAGAGAGCAGCAGGAATGTACTCAGCACTTCCCTTTGCTTTTGCACAGGTCAAAAACATCTCTTTCTTTCTGTATCATCCCCGTTTTAATTTGAAGAGTTCCATTAAAAAAAGATTGGTATGTATTTTGTGCAGGTGTTTATAGAGTTTCCATACGTGCTAGCCCAATCAACTATATACAGTAGCATATTCTATGCGATGGCTTCATTCGAATGGTCGGCTGTGAAGTTCTTGTGGTACTTATTCTTCATGTACTTTTCGGTTATGTACTTCACATTCTACGGGATGATGACAACTGCAATCACCCCAAACCACAACGTTGCCTCGATCATAGCCGCCCCTTTCTACATGCTCTGGAACCTCTTCAGCGGTTTCATGATCCCATACAAGGTAACTAACTAGCTTTGACATTTCTAAACGTGACACTTCTTTGCTCACATGAAAACTTTTGGACAGAGGATTCCGTTGTGGTGGAGATGGTACTATTGGGCAAACCCTGTGGCGTGGACACTGTACGGTTTATTGGTGTCACAGTACGGTGATGATGAGAGAGAGGTGAAGCTATCTGACGGTGTTCATAAAGTCATGGTGAAACAACTACTTGAGGAAGTGATGGGATACAAACATGACTTCCTTGGTGTCTCAGCTATTATGGTCGTCGCCTTTTGCGTCTTCTTCTCGGTGGTCTTTGCTTTCGCTATCAAAACCTTCAATTTCCAAAGAAGATGACTACTAGTTTCTCAACTACTATCAACCAACTCTTTCATTTATTAATCTATACATATTATATATACCAAACCAACCTATTTTATTTATTTGTATATTGAAGATTTCATCATGCCCCACCAAAATGCTGGGTATTGCTGCATAACTTTCTTCCACTCTTACTTGTAAGGATCAATAAGAGCTTGTGTTGTGTATTATTTTATCTTCTGATCATTTCTTCGTAAGAGCAGAGGAGTCAAATATCAATCAAAATGGACGTAATAAAAGAAGAAAATGTCATGATTTTGTGTGGCTCCGTCTGGCTAGTATTCGTGTATATGTTTGTCTTCTTTTCACCTTTAATAAGAGCTTCAAAATCAATCTCTTAAGTCTGTACCAATACAGAACAAAGCCATGTTCTTACATCACATTGGGAATCTTCGGTCAGGACTCAGAGGATGATGTAGTAGCAGTTGCAGAAGCAGGTTCTTTGTACCATTCATTAGCCTCTTTGAGTCATAAAATTTGCCTCTACAACAAGTTTACGTCAAACTAGATCCTCACATGGGCAAAATCCAGGAGAGGAGAAACCACTTCTTGTAAATTACCAGAGAAGAGCATACAAGACAAGAAACACATTCTTGTGTTCTTCATCAGTCATATATAAATTGTGGAGGATCTGGTGAACCGATGCCAACAATGGTGCTTCCACTGTTATGCATCCATCACAGAAAAAATCAGTACAAGTACAATCCCAAGGTTCTAATACATAAACACAGTTCACTAAACATCATCTCTATATCAGCATTCAAGGTTTTTTTTGTAAAAGTTGGTAGACAATGTTGTATTATGATGGCTTTGTTTACAGGTCATCGAATTAGTAAAAAAATATGTTGGTTATGAGATTTGGCTGCCCATTTCCCTCCCTCATGTACTTGTCGATGTCAGTAGCATCAAGTCTCTATGCATCTGATAATTCCCCAGAGGTAAAATCTTCAATAAGTACATATGTTCTATAAAAATTTATAAAGAAATGCATTTTGTAAAACAATGGGGCTCTCAGTGCTAGTTCTAGGCATGTGCCTAAGGTGCAAATGCACATGGTCGAACTTATTTCTTCCACATTTACTTCAACAACTAAGAGCAAGAATATCGGCGTCCGATCCACGTGCCTTAGGCAATTTTTACGGAAAAAAAGAAAAGAAATTAAAATCGCAGGACGTTCGTAGAATAAGAGTTTTCTTGGGCGCGTCTAGGACGCCACGTGTGAAGCTGCGAGAGGAAAATTGGTTTTGCTATGGCAAAACCGAAAGGGGTCGTTTCTGAAATTTTCATTTTGTGTCTTCCTCTTATTTTATGAAAGGCGATTGAAGGGAGGCGATTCTCGGAGCACCCACATTGGCGATTGTCGATCCATCAGCCTCGCCGTAATGTCTTTTATGTTTTCTTTTCCAACTTTGTAATTTTGTAATGGTTTTAAATTTATTGTAATTTGTCTATTTTTAAACTTATCTTTTATATGTCATTATTTTAAAAAAAACACAATTGAATTACTAAGAAACTAAAAAAGTCCTACCAATAATCTACATATTTAACAATGTCCTTAACAAATGTCCTTAACATTTAAATAATATAATAAATTACTAAGGATTTTTTTTGTCCTATCAATAATCATGTTCTAAGGGTCCAATTTAAATAATTGTTAATACTTTTAAAGTATGAAATATACATAAAATTCAGGTCTATTTTATATTTCTTGTGTTTTTAAAAAAAATGTCATTTTAATATTTTAAATTGTTATACAAAACCTGTCATTTTAAAATTCCAATACAATTTATATTTATTTTCAGCTGAATATCAATTGTAAAATATATTGATCTAATAAATAAAATTTTTTATATCAAATATTATTAATTAAATAGATGTAATTAATAAAATAAATTTGTTTTAATTATTTTTTTAATATGTACAAAAAGTGTGCAAGTGACATTTATTTATGGGAATATATGGTACGGAGGGATTCACATGCAGATTTCGAATGTGTTTTTTGGTTGAGGACAGATAAAAACAAAACTACTGCAAAGAAAAACAATCATAAAGCAAAGAGGTGGGTGAGGTGGTTGAAACCCTCTGACTCTGATACATATATTTTATTTGAAGAAATTCAATATTCAACAGTCTTGGTATCAAATCAAGACTGTTGTATAGTATTATGAAACCCAGTTACAAGATGATCTCAAGATATAATGATCATCATATGGATGAGCCCCTTGCTTTTTTTTCTGTCGACATTTTGGCCCTCTTGCTAATTAATTTACCCTCTTGTGGTAGTTGTATACGTATTTTATGTAAACATCATTTTTTATAGATGTGGAAGTAGAATCATAAAATTTATAAAGCACTGGCAATAAAATTGAACTTAAGCAAATTTTCAAGCACATAGTCAACAAGCAAACGAGGTATTTGCAGTTACTATATACACCTTACACAAACCAACACCACTCATCATCCGTACAAAAGTAGCCCGATCATCAAAAAAGTACATAAACAAAGAAAGTAAGTTTTGTCCCAAAAGATCAAACATTCATACATACATCACTTTCCAGCTTTCTTCACTTCGTTGTTCGTCCAAACAACATTCTCCAGAGAATTAGATAGCTTCTTGTAAAACTGCAAACACACACACCATTACCTCTGCTTAGCTTATAAAACCAGTATGATCTCTCAATCTAAAACCAAAGCTATGGAGTTACCTTGTGGAATTCGAGAGTGTCCCCTTTTGATTTCGATACTTGAACCATATGAAGACTTGGTGCTACTTGGAATATCTGTTTGTCCAACCATACACACTGAATCAGTAACTCTTAAAGTCATCACCACTTTTTATTAAAAAAAATGTCAGTCTCAGATAACTAATATACCTCTGTTGCCACATTGAGATTCCCTTTTCTCCCAGCCTTCACATTCTCAAGCCTCATCTAAATTTTAAGTAATACCACAGATTAGTTATTGCTTTTTTTTTAACATTTTCTTACCAGAGTTTTTCACTAACCTTGTAGTTCTTCTTTTGCACATCAAAACCGAGAGGCTTTGCAGCTTCTTCTATCTTGTTGATGATTTCGTTCGCTCCTCCTCTCAGGGTTATCCTTGTTTCTCTCTTAAATTCCTGATTTGTAAAAACAGAAAAAAAAGTATTTAGTCATTAGAATACAAATACAAAACATGTGAGTTCTTTTATAGGAAGACAAAAGTGTACAAACACACAAACCTGTTCTGGATCAAACAGGTTATCCAAGTTAAGCCCCCTTGACATTGAGATGATCTCAAAGGCATTGATTGCAGCTGGCTGCTCTTCCTTTTTTTCGGTAACATGATGTTCCTGTAGAAGAGACCAGTCATAGATGTTATTCTTAATACAAAATGAAAGAAGAATAAAAAAAAAACAAAACAGAACCATTCTCACCTCGGAGTCCTTGAAAACAGCTTCAACATCGTCCATGTTTGAATCATCCTTCTCCTCAAACACTGGAGGCTTGTAATCTTTCTTGAACCATTCATCTTCGAAGACCTCTTGTGGTGTTACACGCTGACACACAAAACCACAACAACTCTCAGAAACAAGAAGATGACATTTGTTTTAACAAATGTGGTAGTACTACTTACAGTCATGGGGTTGGGATCTAAGATTCGAGTGATCAGTTTCATGGCGCCAAGTGATAGCCATGGAGGACAGTTGAATTCACCAGATGAAATCTGCAAACATATAAAAGAAAAACCTGATAACTAGGATTGCTTGGAAATATTCAAATCTAAATGGGGAGAATTTGAGTAGCTCACTTTCTTATAAAGATTCATAAGATTAGAATCATCGAAAGGCAAGTAACCTGCAAGCAGGACATAGAGTATAACACCACATGACCACATGTCTGCTGTTGCTCCATCATAGCCTCCGTCATTAAGAACCTAAAAAACCCCACAAAAGATGAGAGATCTAGTAAGTCATATACTTATATATTATCATAAATATAAGAAAAATAATGTTAAGGCAGACCTCAGGAGCAACGTAGTTTGGAGTTCCACACGATGTATGAAGGAGTCCATCATCCTGGTTATAAAACCATGTTTAAGAATAACATATTCGAAATCAAATACAATGGAGATGGGATGGGTCATTACCCTGACTTGCTGAGACAAAGCACTTAATCCAAAATCTGAGATCTTGAGGTTTCCATATGCATCCAATAGCAAATTCTCAGGCTGCAACACACAGGAATAAGTGAATCAAATTGTTTGTTAAACATTAATAATGTGTGCATAAGTAAGTAACTTTATTGGAATGGTACCTTGAGATCTCTATGGTAAACACCTCTGCTATGACAGTAGTCCACAGCATGCACAAGCTGTTGAAAATATCGACGAGCCTCATCTTCTTTCATCCTCCCGTCATTAACCTTCACAATCGAGATTTCAGTTTATAATGTGGCACACACAACCCATCAATCATATTAACAAAGTGCTAAAACTTACAATCTTATCAAAGAGCTCTCCTCCTGTAACATATTCCAAGATGATAAATATCTTTGTCTTGCTTGCCATCACCTGCAAACATCAGTGTAATCTTCAAGTATAAAGATAGTAATAATACAATCTTGATATTATTATTTAAAAAAAAAAAGGAGTGTTACCTCATATAATTGAACAACATTTGGATGCTTAATCAACTTCATAGTAGCTATCTCTCTTCTGATCTGTAATAATAAAAAGAGGCTAAGCAAAAGATGAGTTCCTAATCAAAAATAAAAAAAAAGACAGAGAGAGAGACAAGACCTGTTCAGACATCTTATGCTTGAGGACTTTCTCTTTATCAAGAATCTTGAGGGCAACAGGCTCTCCAGTTTCAGAGTTTCTTGCAAACTTGACTTTAGCAAAAGTTCCTTCCCCGATTGTTCTTCCCACTTCATACTTACCCACTCTACGCTTCACTTGCTGCCTCCGATTCATTTTTTTCCAAATCACAGATTTAGAAAGAAAGAAAAACAAATAAGATTCCACCAAATGCTTAGAACTTCTCTCTCTCTCTCTCTCTCTCTCTCTCTCTCTCTCTCTGTGAAATCACCACAAAACAAGATTACTCCAAATCAACACAAGCTTAGAATGAAGAAGAATCAAGAGAGGATTTGATTTGATAAGTGAAGAAGAAGCAAGACATAAGAGAAACAGATAACATCACACACATATATATAATAATAAGACAGCTGCAATATATCTAAATTTAACCTTTTAAAAAAAAGAATCCCAAAAAAAAAAGAAGTTTAGTTTTTTTTTTTAATTTTGGGATCAGCACAGAAGGAAAGATCTGAAAGCTGCAGGAGATTGAAATGGTCTTTGAGAGAGACGAAGAGGCAGATGTTTTATACACGATGAATAATGATGATGAAGACCAATATTGATTATTTCTTTTTTTAATGTTATTTTTATCTTTCTGAGAAAAATTACAGTTTTGCTAGATGGAGTTAAATGACAAAGATCCTTACAATAGAAAGATTCAAAGAATCAATTTTGCTTGTTTTAAGTTGTGGACTTGTGGAGTTTAACCACGAAACGACAAAGAAAAAACTAAACCGATTCAAGATTTATTTTATTTTTTTGACATAAACCGATTTGAGATCGTGGATGAAGTCAAGTTGTATTTCTTTACTACTCAAGTTGTATTTCTTTACTACTCAAGTTGTATTTGTTTTCTCCTTTTTCTGTCAATTATTTACTCTTTAATAATGAATATCGTTTTATACAAGTACTTTTAATAATGAATATCGTTTTCACTTGTATATATATATATGCATGAATGTGTGATTCACGATGAAAAAAACAGCATATTCAAATGAATTTAACTAATTGCGGCGAATATGGTTGCGAGTCTTATCCCACCGACCACCAATTAATCAGTATCAGTGTTCTTGTAAATATTATAGATCTTCAAATAACTTCAACAAGGGACGTTGGACAAAAAATGACAAATCTTTTTATATATGTGAAAGCCATATTCCAATGTTTACTGCTTTAAAAATTACATATGTGAAAGCCATATATATGATACCAATCCTAACATATGAGTAATAATCGATTTACATGTTCTGTTAGATGGAAGAGTGCATGTTCGTTGCAGGTGAAAATCCTATAGGTGAAAAAATAAACACATACCACAAACCGAAGAGAATCAAGTTCATTCTTAAAGCACTTAATCAAGGAGAGATTGAATTTATTAAGAAGTATGGATGTTAAAAGTGGAGAAGAAATATGAGATATAGTTCCTTTTCGCGGGCAAACTTGTTTTGTATGTCTTGGGTCGAATTTGCTAGATTGATAGGTCTTAACTATGGTAAAATTCTTAAACAATCCAAGAAGAAGAATAAAACTCCATCTACGAAAAGCTTTACTGGGGTAAACTGTTTGGATCTCTGATAGCAATGAAGATTGTGAGTCTCAATAGACCCACAAAGTGAAGAAGAGATTACTGAGACAACAACACTTCCAAAACCTCTCAAATCTCGATCTTGAATGGGAAGTATATGCACTTTAAATGTTTAACATTGGTCCTCAATCATTAAATTATGCTATACATATTGATGAACCCTCTTTTCAGTGTAAACTAATATAGCTAACCAACCGCATAGCCTTCTAAGACACTATTTCATTTGGATTTTATCCCTAGGTCGATGAGTAGGTAATTGGTTTCTAATGATCTACATTGTAAATGGAATGTTAGATTGGATGATTTCTTTTAGATGCCAAACTATTTGTTGTTTCATAGATTAGAAGATGAGTTAACCTCTCCAATTTACATGTAGGCCATAAATAATTTGTGTATGGTAATTTGATCATGTTGTGTTAAAACTTAGTTGTTAGTTTCATAGATAACCTTTTCTTTTAATCTCTAATATTCACTCGTAGCTCTTAGAAAATTTATAGAGGCTAATTTATGTTATAAGAGTCAATTAGTGAATTTTTTAATGGTTTGAATGCTAAAAGTCAGTTCAACCGTTGCAGATCAAAGATCATGCAGATTGATCATGCAGGAGAAAGACAAATCGTGCAGATCAAACAGTTTAGGGTTCGAATGGTAAAAACAGTTCAACCGTTGCAGATCAAGCAGACCATGCAAATCAAGCTGATCATGCAAGAGAAAGGCATATCAAATAGTTTAATACAGTTTAAAATAATAAAAACAGTTCAAAATAAATAGTTTATATATAAAAATTATAATAAAAATATATTATATATAAATATGATACATGAAATAATAAATATTGCACTAGAGTCATGTTAATGTAATTTTAAAATTAAAATTTAAAAAACATTAGCAATTAACGAATACATGTATATTTCGTTAATATACATATTTAAACCACAATACTATGCAATCACATAATACATATTATAACTAAAAACATCGACATCATATATAGTAAATGATTTTGTTACAAATTATTAATATATTTGATCTTTTTTCATCACCAACACATTTTCATTCTATTTTACTTACAACTTTGATAATACAAAAAATGATCATTGTCTATTTATCACTACTTTTATTTTCGTCATATAAATATTATATTTAGTTAAATTATTTATATAATGATTGTGTTTATAATTATGATATGTATTAGTGAATTAAAAAAATATTATAATATGTATTATGTCAATGTATAGTATTATGGTTTAAATATATTAATGAAAAATAAATGTATTTTGTTAATTGCTAATGTTTTTCGTATTTTGATTTAAAAATTCTAATAACATGGCTTTAGTGCAATACTTATTACTGTGTATGTATTGTATTATATAATGTATTTTATTTTCTTATTGTAATTATTATTGTTTAAATAGGTAATCTATTTTTATTTGAATTATTGTTATCATTCTAACTATAATAAATTGTTTGATCTTTTTTTCCACACATGATCTGCATTTGATCCGTTTGATTTGTATAGTGGACGAGAACTGCATGCAGATCTCCTGGGTTTTCCACAAAAATACAGAAAATATTGAACTGCACGCAGATCTCCCGTTAACTACTTTTTAAAAGCAGAAAAACGTGAATGGTGGTTTCAGTACGGGAGAAATGTTTTTGTTCTCTCCCTCCATTCATAACCTTAGATTTCTACAAAATAATTATGTCACTTTTTACTTGTGCAATTTTGTATCATTCCAGTTCCACGTGAAGTTCATATTAGATGTTGATGCATGGTTTGTTGATTGTAGACAAGACTAAGGCTGGGAGGCATGATAGATGATGCCTGCGTTGAGAAAAAAATAAGATAGAGAAAGAAAGAGAGGGACACCAACACAAACTCAACCAATGCTCCACAATCATACATTATGAATTATTGTTAATTATAAAATTTTGCCTCTAAGGTTCTTTTTATTGTTTAACATTAAATATATGTACTGATTACAGTACCACTTACATAATATTGTTATAGAAAACTAATAAGTTTTGACAGTAATATATTTTATAACATCTAATATTAAACGTTGACATTCTATTTTCTTCTACATAGTACTCATCTATTCATACGCTATGTAAACACTACTTATCGTATTATTGTCTACTAATAGATTTATACAATAACGTTTTATGTTAAACTAACATTATATATTAACTGTCAATACATCAACAACGGTACCAAATTTATTAGTAGACGATAACATCAACATGTAACGTTTAATGTAGTGTATGAATTAATGAATCGTATGTAGTGGGATGTTAGAATTTATATTTTTCTGTTTACCTAACATTTGAACGACATACTCTTACAGTCCAAACCTTATGACTCATCTATTCATAGCAGTATATACTAAGTCAATCGTTAGACCTTTTTTTTTTGTTATTCCCCTTGTAACTTGACTCCACATCTCTTACTGTATATTTATAATCTCTCTAACAGAAGAAATTTGTTGATATCATCATCGTCGCAAAGGAGAAACCAATGATTGGTAAGGATTGGACCGTTTCTGCTCAAGTGCTAGAGAAGGATTCAGAGGAGAAGCGGTGCCAGCCATGATGAACTCCGAAAAAACCTTTGATGGTAAGGAAGATAGAACCAAGACCATAGAATATATCAAAGATTGTTCTTATATCAAACTTATTTTGCACGTTAACAAATATTAAACATGTTTGTATCATTTAGTTTCAGGATGTAACCAAAGTTTGTGTTAAAGAAAAAAGATGTAACCAAATAAAGAGTCACAATACATGTTTTACCTTCATTATTAACTTTTAAAATGCATAACAGTGTAGCTGGATTATTAACTTTTAAAATGGAAAAATGAGAAATGATTTATTCCATTAATTTCAAAAAAAAAAAATATCATTTGACATGAATGGAATGAAATATTCATTTCATCATTTCCACAAACATTTCAAAAAATTACAAAGAAAAACATTCATAAACATTTCTCTACAATTTTGTATTGGAATGAATATAATGGCACCTATTCTATTTTTTTGATGTATTCCATATCTATTATTCTATTTGTTTTTTTTATTCCACTAATTCTTTCTTAATTTACCAGTTACAGCCAACAACTACTAAAATATGTACACATTAAAGTTTAGTATCCGATCATACACATTACTTTACACATATCCAATAAAATATAAAATCTGACGAAAAGTATGTGGATGAAATTTGCATATACTTAATGAACAGGAACCTACTAAACATATGATATCGTACTTTAGATTTGTCACAGAAATTAACTACAGTTCGTTTTGGTTTAATGAGCGCGTCGGGGAGTTTCTTAATTTAGGTTCAATATAGGTATATCTAACTAATTGTCCATTGTAATAATCTATAAACTAATAATTTAAGAATTCTAATAATCAGCAAGACAATAAGTTCCACTAAACCCTTTTAATGAAGAAATTAGATATCAAATATTAGAAGCAGACACCAATTGCAGAAACACCATGTTTCTTACCAACAATTTGAATAATGCCTTTTCGTAAACAGCTCATGAGCTTCTATGACTTTGGTCATTTGTTTATTCTCTGTAAACATAAACAATGAAACATGCATTCGTTTCCTCCGATGTAAACCTCTGACTCTATCTTATAAAACGTTCATAAGGAATTGCAACAACAGTCCCTTGAGACTTATTAGAAGTCGTAGAAGAAACTGTCTTTATATCAAATAATGACGAAAGAGTCCACAAAGGTTCATGAGAAACTGCAACAGTTGTCACCAATTCAAAGTCTTACAACAGAACCACCAAACGATGCATCAAACAAAAACTAATGTAACCCATTTTCTCAGTTTAGTCAGCATCCATCTCCTCGAGTGCCGTTTTAGCTGCCGTCTTTGCTTCTTCCAGAAGATCATCAGGGACCTATGATGAGACCCAATTTTAAGATAACTTTTTTTGAATCACCAATAAGCAGCATTTATAAAGAAAGAGAACTACCTTCTGATGCTCTCGTTTTGAGTCCTCACATATCCAGCTCATCTCCAGTTCAAATGCCTTGTCTTTGGCTTCATCGTGTAGCTTGTAAATGCTGCACATGAAACTCACATTAGACCTTTCTATATAATTTAACCACCGAGGTTTCAGAAGCAAATGGTTGCACGCAAATCAATGATCATCAAAAAAAAAAAAATCAATGATCATCAGTCTTTAAGAGAAGCACAAGCGTATAAAAGAAGCAAGCACTGCTCACATTTTGGCCACTTCAATAACGCCTTCTTTGCATGTCATCTCAGATAATTTCAGTTTCTCAATTTCCCTGCAAAAAAAAAATTGATCCATCAGAACACTTGTATGCATTACTAACGCCTTCCACAGATCAAAAATAGCCAAAAGCTATGCAATCCAGAAACATGTGTTGTAAAGTTTTAACTCCATTCATTATCAATCCCATTAACCATAAAAGCTACACTAATCCTTCATGAATCAGAATCAGTATCTGGTTGACTATGAAGTTAGTTAGAATCTGATTCAACAACTACAGATAACATAGTAACTACACATATCCATAACAAAAATAACCTAATTCAAGTTCAGACAGTAGCGCTTACGTTTTAGCAGCTTGTTTTCCTTTGCCAATGGCAGCACCAAAATATCTCTGCAGGATAAAGAACTCATAAATTAAATAAAAGCTTGAAGACAGATATATCTCTCTGTTAAAAAGGGGACATAGAAAGAAAGAAAGACTTACGTATGCTATGCCCGATGGCTCAATCATGTACAATTGAGGCCCATCTTTATCATAACCTCCAAGAATGACCCCACTTCCAAATGGCCTGAGCCACCAATAGAGGGTACATAAATGTACGTAGCTTGCAACACGCTCTGAAAGTTCCTTCACTGGTACAGCGTCTCCATAAACACTAATAATATCATCACATGAGTCAGGAAAGGATTGTGCCCATATATTTAGACTTTTACATTTAACTATAGACTTAGGCGGCACATCAGGTCTAAACGAAACAATTTAAAGAAAAAATGATCTAGGCGTTCAAAAAATCGGTCTAAGTGCACGCCTAAACAATAATTCTCTATAAGGGCCTAAACATTGCCTAGCGATTTCTTGAACTTTGACGATAATTCATAATAGAAGAACAGTCCTTTCATACACTTCTAAGTTCTAACATGCAACATTAGCAGCAGAAGCTAAAAAAGATGAATGCTTTGAATAAGAGTACTACCTCTCATAACTCCTGGCTTCAGATTTGGCCCTTGCAACAATTTGCCTGCCGTCAGCAGCAAGCCCAGCAACAGCCTGAACATAAGAGGAGGAGTATTTACATTAGACCTCAAGATAATTAAAAATAAAAAAGACAATAACTTGAAAACTAATACCATGCCAGCATGACGATGAACAGAATGGATTCTCCGGTTAGATCCTGGTAGCATCATCTTAGATGCAATAAGTTTCTCCACACCCTTAAAAAACATTAACACTTAATTAGTAAAAGGCCAACAACCCTTTTGTCTCAAACCTAATCTATCAGATTTGATTCTATACCATTACAATCCCGTCCTTGCACTTGATTCCGACAACAGTTCTGTTGCAAAGAGAAAAGACGAGAGCTTTAGGGTTAGTTATGTCCAAAAGAAAAAGACACACAAAGGAAGGAATCGAGCAAAGACTACTAACCCACTGTTGTCGACAGCTTTGGCGGCGTACTCGATCTGGAAAACACGGCCATCGGGAGAGAAAGTCGTCACAGAGAGATCGTATCCAGTTCCAATGCTACTCATCTTTTACTTCTTTACTTAGTTTGATTTGAGCAGGCAAGGATCGAAGAAGAATGAGGGATTTCTTTGTTCTCAAGCCAAAACCTTTGTCTCTCTGGCCGATGGGTCGATTCAGTTCTTATTGGGCTTAAATGTTTTTATTTTGACCCATTTAGCTGATATTTTTCAGGTTTCTTGTGTTAGGAACCCACGATGGACCCACACTACTATTATCCTAATCTGAATAATATCTTTGTAATTTTGTCTTATTAATATAGTGGCTTATGAAAATTAATTTTAATTTAATTATTGTTTTGATTTTAAAAACATTTTTTATAATAAAATACTCATTTTAAATTAAAACTAAAAAGAATTTAAAAAAAAAGAAGTCAAAGAAAAACCAATATTTTAAGTTTCTAAACTGTTTCTTTCTTTCATCCCAAATCTTTCGTTGATAATATCTTTTTCTTTAAGTATAAAATTAATATCATCTATCCAAAATAACATAATTTTTTGAACTACAACGGGATTCAAATAAAATTTATGTACTTAAAATTATTCTACTACACTTTTCTCTCAGATGCAAAAACAAACCAATTAACAGTTCAACATAAAAGAGATACACGCCAAAATGTATTATGATCCTAGACCCAACTTCCATGTCCTCAGGGTGGGAGAACTTTTCATTGTCTCATCCTAGGCCAGCACTAAGCTCCAACTTAGCAAAAATGGGTTCGGGATAGTAGCAGTCATGACATCTATAGAGCTCTTCAACCTGCACAAATGAGAAAAGGAGTAATACCACCAACAAAATCAAGGGAACGCAGGCGCTGGGATGTTGTTACTCCAAGCAAGAGGAGTTACCAAGAACTCCCGGAATCGGAGAACAACCCGACCAACCAAATGAAATCGCCTCGAGCTCTGCTTTAAGAACCAAATATTAATGTAGAGATGACATCACAATACAGTAATACAAAAGATAATTCTAGATAAGCAAATACAAGCAAACACCTATTGCTTTATTAGAAATCGACTTTCAACAATTTTACAAGATTTTGTTTATTCAGCTTTACACGTCTAGTGTTAACACACTAACACACGTTACTGAAAGAGTCCTAATCTACTCAATCTTGTCGCTCTCACACCTGATACGTCAGCAACTGCTTCAGGACGATCCAAAACATTTCTAAGAGCTCCTCTTTTTCTCTATAAAATCAGTCTATGTGTCTATGCCTCGATACAGACAACATCATAGCTATCTTATATTATTCTCCACGTTCATGAAAACCTAGTTTACAACGCAACATGGATATGAACATCTTTCATATCAATAAGTATTCTTCTCTTAGAATGAACTTATTTATCTTCCCTTAAATCATAAACTTATTTTTCAAATTTATTCTTTTTTTTTATCTTCAAAATATAATTTTGCTCTCTAAATTTACACAATTCCAACTCAACATCTTAACTTCACATAACTTTTAGCATTTAACACGACGTTTGCGTTAGCAACTGTGTCAACGCCTACTTTATCGCAGACATCTTACATCTTCACCAAATATTAGCTCTAAAAGTGACCATAAAATGCTCCTCCAGTGACAATCGGAGAAGACCAAACGGATGAACACAAGAACCAAAACACCTTTGCTAAAGTCATCACCGTGACTACGAATTGAAAACTCAATATGATTTTTTTATTTTATACACTTCTATTTAATAGAAATTCTAATACATCTATGTAACTTATGTATTTTTTAAGTTTTGTAAAACATCGTATGTTAGAATTATCATTACAAATGTTGTGGTCTTTTAACTCTTAACGTGGAAGTTCAGATGTGAAAATTCCCTTCGAAAATAATAATACAGATTTATTTGTCTAATCTTTTACTAGATCACTACATCATTTCATTCCATTTTTTATGGGTGACAAAAATTGTTTTAAGAGTTTGACAAAAGAACTGTCGGCAAAACATGTATATGATGACCTTTTGACAGTAACCGATCAAACGTAATTTGTTTGGTTCCTTTCTTTTCAATATAAAAACGAATTTTTACAACAATGCATCGCAAGTAATAAAGAAAAAGGCCCACTGGAGAAAAGAAAGAATCGGATGCTTAAATTATTGTTATTGTCTTAATGGGCTTCCTTTTTCGTTTATTCTTCTGCTTTATAATTTCACAACTCGTCTTCTCTCATTTACACACCTAAACCAACTTTGATCTCTCTCACACACACACAAATCCTTAGCAAACAAAAAAAAAATGGCGGATCAGCTCACCGATGATCAGATCTCCGAGTTTAAGGAAGCTTTCAGCCTTTTCGACAAGGACGGAGATGGTCAGATCTTTCCCCCTTCTCCATTTATTAGTAATTTGATGATATCTGCAAATTGGATCTCTATCTCCATTGATTTGTTTTTTCTTTTTGTTAAATTGATTATTACAACAGGTTGCATCACAACGAAAGAGCTTGGAACAGTGATGAGATCACTCGGACAGAACCCAACAGAAGCAGAGCTTCAAGACATGATCAACGAAGTAGACGCCGACGGTAACGGAACCATAGACTTCCCCGAGTTTCTCAACCTCATGGCTCGTAAGATGAAGGACACAGACTCCGAGGAAGAGCTCAAGGAAGCTTTCAGGGTTTTCGACAAGGACCAGAACGGGTTCATCTCCGCTGCGGAGCTGAGACATGTGATGACAAATCTCGGGGAGAAGTTGACTGATGAAGAGGTGGATGAGATGATCAGAGAAGCTGATGTTGATGGAGATGGTCAGATCAATTATGATGAGTTTGTCAAAGTTATGATGGCAAAGTGAGGATTTACATTTTCTCAATCCTCTCTCTTTTTTTCTTTAATCTATCGAAAGACAAAAGTCTTTATGCAACTGCTTTAATTGAATTTGAACAAGTCTGCTTTTGTTTTTCTTTTAATATTTGACTCTTCATCATCATACATTGGTTTCTTTCTATTATTTTGATCATGTTTTTCCAATAATTTTATATTTATAATGTGAACTATTTGTGGACTGTGTTAATTTTTTTTGGAAAACGTCGAAAGAACAGACAGTTTATTCTTTTACCAAAGAAAAAACAAATAGTAGTTTATTCTGTTAGTTAAATACAGTACTAATTTTAAACTTAAGGTAGTTTGAATTTAAATCATACAGATTCTTTATTTTAGAGTTAAAACATGATTTAAATTGTTAGAAGGATGGCGTTAACTCAAATTCACATCCATTTATTTCTTTATTCTTATCATACGCTTCACATAGATGCAAATTTCATTAGATAAATGGTGTTATAGAAAATCAAGTTTTAAGCAAATATTTTCTAATTAATACAACCAATGAAATAATATTCAAGAAATTCCAAAATGGGTAAAAAGCAAAGTAGGCATCCACTAAGTTAAAGAGTCTAAAAACTATTGTTTGATGGTACCTAACCATTATTCTCTTCTTTTTCGTTAATTATTGTTTATGATGGTACCTAACCATTATTCTCTTCTTTTTCATTAATTATTGTCGAATTTTATTTGGTTTACTAATTATTCTTCTTTAAAATGTGTGTGTAGGAGAAGACGTAAGAGGAGTATGGCGGGGAATCCTAGTAGCAGTACTGAACGCAAAGAAGAGAGACGTCGCCGGAAAAGCCATTGTAGCATTCTCTGATCGCCAGGATTTCAAACCCTTTCTTCATTTGCTTTGTGTGTAGAAATAAGAGATTTGAACCTCAACCCAATAAAAACATTCTAAATATAGTCTCTTGAGTGAAAACTTTATAATTTTTTTTATCGCACTGAGCATACGAAAACAAAGATAAACTTAGTACGTATCCAAAGAAAAAAAAAGGCAACTTGCTAGTAATAATGATATTTTGAATGAGGAACTCACAAAGCATGTAACTAAGTGGGAGGTAAAGCTAGCTTTATTTCTCTTGCGTCCGGAAAAAAAAAAACTCCAAGACCAGATGATATAACAACATTGTTTTGCCAACAAAGAATTAACTCGTATGTTCAATGATTATTAAAAAAACAAAGAATTAACTCGTATGTTCAATAATTTTTTAATAGTAGTGTATCTTCGGGTTTAAATTTGATAAATATTTATCTTATTCCAAGAGAAAAAACGTCTAAAAATTGACACGATTTAGACCAATAAACATATTACTAGATAATATCAAAGTTTCTTTGCCATTGTTTAAAAAAGGTCTTGCCCATTTATAGCTCAAAAAATATTCCATACCTTACAAACAAACCCAAGTGGAGTAATAAGCAAATGGTAATTAAAACGATATGAAAAAAACTCATGATCGACTAGAGTATAATTTTATTGAGTAGCAATAATGAAGCTGTCACAAATGTGGATTGACTGGTCATACAAAATCGATAGCTTTGATTCTACCAACATAGTCATGTCTAATTTTTTCTTTTCAACGACAGAAACCATTGCATACTTTTTGTGGAATTCAAACCCAGCAAAAAAAAAAGGTACACATAGGGCTAAGTGAGAGAGGATGTGCCAGGCCAAAGATGAAGGAGGCATGGGTTTTTGGCCGATACACGAGCTCAATTTAGCTTTACTGGTGAAGCAACTAAGGAGACTTATTAAGTTTAAAACTGTTTTAAGTACAGTATTAATGTTCGGATATTTATTCCCTAACGTTTGAGTGCAAGAGTTCTTTGGGTCTTTATATCAGTCCCTTTAATAATACTAGATCTTTTTTCCGCGCTACGCGCGGATTATATCTTTTTATTTTTTATATTAAAAAAGGTTTAGATTATTTTTCAAATAAACTTTATCAAAATGTGCAAAAAAAAATTGATAATATTTAAAGATTTTTTGTTATAATTCTTTAAGATGATGAATTTCATTTTATTTCTAACTATTGTGTATTCTACTGCATCTATTATTCATCTACATATGATTTGAGATTTTAAATTATTCCTTTGAAAATTAGTTAAATAAACTTCATTTCTGATAAATATATTAGTATTTATAAATGTATTGCATTGCAAAAAGATTTTACTATATGTTTGATAAATATTTGAATGATAATAGTTTTGTTAATTAATCAAATTCACTCAGTTAAATATTTAAATGTTGAATCAATATTTTTGTATTTCTTTTTTTTGCTATTTACTATAATATATTTCAATATAAGCACATCTATCTATATTATTAAAACAGAAGTACAAATCTGAGAATGCTAAAATTTAGTCATTTATTACAACAGTAATTAATGGAGTTATTGATGTTTTAATGAAACTATTAATTAGGAATGTTGTCTTATCCAAATTAACTTAATCGATTTATTACACTATAATAAATGAAGCAATTAATATTTTAATGAAGCTACTAATTAGGAATGTTGTTTTATCCAAATTTTAAAATATTTTATTACATATTCCTTTTTTTACTTTTTCTAATTACTTCATTAATTGTATTTATTATCTATATTATTAAAACAGAATTACAAATCTGACAATACTAAAATTTAGTCATTTATTACAACAGTAATTAATGAAGCTATTGATGTTTTAATGAAGGTACTAATTAGAAATGTTGTCTTATCCAAATTAACTTAATCGATTCATTACACTATAATAAATGAAGCAATTGATATTTTAATGAAGCTACTAATTAGGAATGTTGTCTTATCCAAATTTTAAAATATTTTATTACATCTTTTTTTTTACCTTTTCTAATTACTTCATTAATTGTATTTATTATAATAATTAACATCACTTATTTTACGTGTTAATCATAATAATTTCATATGCTTAAATAAAATTATTTCATTCGTGACAAAAATTCCAACCGGTTAATAAATAGTTTTTATTTATTCATATTCATCCAACTATCCATCTGAATAGAAATCGATTTTTTGATATCGTTTTTTGTTGTTCTAAAACTAAACTACACGTATATATTATAAATTTCTAGACGGGGTTTGAGTTGATCCTTCCGGGTCCGGGTAAGTTCTTATTATAAATTTCTAGACGGAGTTTGAGTTGATTTAAATTAACACCCGCTCGGTGAGCGGGTCCAGCTCTAGTTCTGTTTTAAGTCATTTCATAAAAGTATGTTAGGTAAATAGGTACATTATGTGAATGATGCATATGGAAACATATTTGGCGTTTCAGTTTTGTTTGTATGCTAGAGTGTGAACTTGAAATAAAACATTCATTGTTTTGTTAGGTTTTTTAATTAATATAAATAAATGAGTACAAAATTTAGTCTTGAAAAGTAAGAATCAAGTTTAAAACTATCGAACTTTTGTAAAAACTTTTCAAAAACTATTCAAATGATCTGGAGGGCTATATCATAAAGTTGATCTTTACACAAAGTAAAGAAAGAAAAAAAGTGAAAGGAATATAAAGATACCACTACAAATATGTAGGAAAACCTGAAAATCCCAATTTACTTCACAATGAAGTGTTTACCATGAGTACATCATTGAAGGTATAATTTGTATAAACAACGATGTATGTTTCAAGATTTTACGTTTGATCATTGGTGATAGTTTCTTCCATTTAAGATGACAATATCACAGAACACAAAAAAGTTATAATTAATATTTCAACTTCTTTTATGGGATTTTCAGTAATGACAACGTGGAAATGGTATCTCGTAAATATTTTTTTTTTTACTTTTGATTTGTTATAAATTAAATTTTTGTAATTTGTGATATATATATATATATATCTAAAAGTATGATGTAATTGAAAATATATAAATTTACCTTACCTTGCATAACATATATAATATAGTGAAATTTCACCCAAAGTTTTTCCAAATACAACTGCTTATTTTTACTTTTTATTTTGTAAGAGGTACTAATATGACTAACTTAAATAATATAACAAAATACCTGTATTCAAAATAGTTTTAGAATATGTATGATAATAGCACAATATTAGTATAAGCAAGAGAAATGAAATATGTGTATAAGACCATTTTTAATGGTTCATATTTTTTTTTAAATAGAGTACTATGTAGACTTTTGTAATAGAATTGAATACTATTTCAATAGTATTATGTGATAAACAAAAATATATATGAATTATTTTATTTATAAAGTAAATTTAGTTTTACACTATTATAGAATAGAAAATAGAATGAAGTTAGAAGATTTTATTCTAAAATTTATTTTAGAATAAAAATAAAATGAAATTGGAAATGCTTTAAAGTGGGAAGGAAACTTACTCCAATAATATAATGAGTACCTAGGTTTGACAACTGACTAAATTGTTTTCTTAGAGAAGTTTGGTGAGTCATTACAAATATCTACATTTCTTCTTAAGACTCATTGTTATGTCTTTTTACTCTTTTGATCTATGTTTCCGTTAAATACTATCTGAAACTGATATGCGCTACATACTGATTATTATATAACATATTATTATTATACTGGTTAAACAAAATGAAGTTAAATTTTCAAACATTTCGACTGACACTAATAATTGATTACATTATTGCAAACCATATTTAAACCGAAGAAATACTTGTTTCTCTAAAAGACCTTGATGAAGCCTATAAAAAGAATTGTTCTTTATAGGAATTAGAGTGCATGTAAACATTTTATTACTTACATATTCTAAATGGTAGAAACTAAAATGATATGATATATAGATAGAAATTTAGGATAAAAAGTTAGTGATAAACCTACAATTCTTAAGAATATCAGATATCTTAAATCATCTTGTACCAAAAAACACTTTAGCTTAATCTCAACATAGATTATCCTTCCCCAACCTCTTAGAACCACTGATTCGTAAATCACGTCTTCATCTTAGTTTATTGGGGATACTTCTTTTGTTGTATGTAGTTGAGATTGGGAGATCTCCTATACGGTAGCAACAAATATCCACTTGCTCTGTTTTCTTTTGTTTTATGAGTATTTGACTGGTGTTTTTTTTTTCTTGAAGCCACTTTTATGTCGTAGGTTCAGACAAAAGAAGGCTCAGTCACAACAAAGAAAAGCTATCATCATTATAAATTTACTATTTATTAGAAATCCTACAAAATTTGAAAATGTGGCCATTAGTTCTGGATGTTCAACTCTATTTGGGTGATACCAATGAGAAATAAAACATGCAGCAAAAAAAGAAATAAAACTAAAACATTTTTTACTAAACCAGGAGAAAGAGAGATGAGATACTTGGTAACTCGGTTACCTCGAAAGACTTTGCAATCACCTGAGGATTATCAAGCAGGATCTAGATTGGAATAAGGTCTATGAATCATAAAAACATCCTACAAATCTATGAGAAGTCTGTGAAACCTCATAGAATACATAAAGAAAATAATATTTCACTTGCACGTTTGGTTACCAATGTGTATATGAAAACAGATTAAAAAAATAAAATTATTCCCACATATGTCTGGTAGTTCGAAATACACAGTTCCAGAATAGAAACTTGCTAGAAACCTGCAAAATAATGTGATACGAGTTCCCAGTCATGAGTAGCAGAAAATAAAGGTAAAACTATAAAAACCACGAGCATTGTGCTACTCTACAAAATTACGAATACCGAATGGTCAAAGTGTTTCTTTCAGTCACTACAACTAAGCATGAGAAAACAATCAAATGCTTAAAATTATCGTGGTTAGGTAGGATGCCCATCTGGAGACTTTACTCTTTCAAACCTTTGAGCTAATTCTTCTTGATCCAAAAAAACATATATTGAATCATTAAACACAGCTTAGAACCATATTGAATCTCCAACATATAACATAGATATAGTAAAACAATACCTAGATCTCAATTATGGGAAGATGTTTCAACAAAAAGACAGAGCCCAATAGCTTGTATGCAACTATAAATAAGATTGTAAACTAAGCTTACATTCATGAATTAAAAATACAAACTTTTTAAAAAAGCTCTCCATCATAATGAACAATGGAACCTCAACCAAACACATATATACAAAACTAATCGCGTATAACCAACCAGGCTTGAGATTCATAAGAAACACCAAATTGTATTTTTCTCCTCTGATTTGGTGATGAAAGCGTAAAGAAGAATGACTCAAGCCTTAATGCTTCCCTTCCAAGTTCTCCATCACACATCTTCTTGGGTCACCGGGTCTCCTGAATATTGGATTGTCATCACGTCCCATCGCATAATCAATTACTGATCTTCTTCAGTTAGAATCATCTGCAGAATATCCAGATCTGAGATGAGAAGCGACAAAGATTCTCCACCTTTTTTCTGAAAAGTCTCCAAGAGCTCTTGTAACGGCGAGTTCGCCATAAAAATACTCCATTAGTTGCTCCAAAACCTACATATTACTTATATCCTGCAACGATAACCGATCCAGGAGCACACCATCCAGAAACTCCCATTTGGTGTTGTTGTAATACAAATGAGAGCAAAGTTTACCATTTGTTAATAAAGCAAGGGGCACTTCAAAAAATGAAACAATGAAAGAATTGTTGCTCACCCGGTGGAAATCAACTGAACCATATAGGCAACTGCATGTGTATTGTGATACGGTAGAGCACAAAACACCACATCTTCTAACTTCTATATAAGAACCCTGTAGAATCCAATAGTTAGGAAAATTTGATAAATAAACAAAAGAGAAATAGCTAAGTCAATAGATTTAGTAAGCAGGAAAGACTACTTGTATCTTCGTATGAGATAACCAACGGTCTCCAAGGAAGCACGAATCTGAAGAAAACATGGGATCGTATGATGGGTGAAATAATCCGATTAAACAAATTGTTTATTAAGTTCTTAAACCTCTCATATTAATTTCTACGGACTTCGTGACCTGAGAAAAACAATATTAGGCTGACAATATAATCATCACTAAGAGGGAAAAAAATCAAAACAAAGAGTAGACCTTTGAACCCTAGTTCATAGATTAAATCGCTATTGAAATGTATTGCTTCTTCCGTAGGTCTGAAGAGAATTGAAAATTGTATGTAGGGTTTCTTTGGATTTGTATCAATTTCTCGTCTTCGAAGGCTCTCTATTTATAGAAGTAGGTCTTGGATATGCTACAACGGTGAAATCCTAAAAGAATCTGAAGGGATTTTGTTTTGTAGTTAATTAGTGGTGTTTATTATTAAAGTTGTAACAGAAGCGGCCATTAGGCGATGAGGAGTTGACGACGAAGCATATGAGTCACAAAGGAACACTTGGAACGTACATTTGGGCTTTGTGAGATTGATATAGGCCATTTCGAATTTCTTTTGTAGGCCACAATGATCCAAATTTAATCTGTTCTCGTGAAGATGGTATGACATGGCAAAATAGAGGTATATAATTGGAAGATTTAATTAGATGATGTGGACACCCTCTCCATTGAGGATATCCAACTTTTAGTATAGTATAGATTAGGGATTTTACCAAAACTTATATGATATAAATAAATAAATAGAGTATCAACCCTAGAATTTAAATAAATGAAGGATTTGATGTCTTTGAATATCAAATACAATAATATTGGTTTCCTATATTAACTTGATTTTTTTTGTTAATTTAACATTTGACCGTAATTTATGCAATAGATAAAATATAGAAAACTAATATACACAATCAACATAACACAATTCGGTTTTGGTTAATATAGGAAAGTTACCACTAATTTATATACAATCACCTTAACCAATTAATATATATGAATTATTTTATTTATAAAGTAAATTTAGTTTTACACTATTATAGAATAGAAAATAGAATGAAGTTAGAAGATTTTATTCTAAAATTTATTTTAGAATAAAAATAAAATGAAATTGGAAATGCTTTAAAGTGGGAAGGAAACTTACTCCAATAATATAATGAGTACCTAGGTTTGACAACTGACTAAATTGTTTTCTTAGAGAAGTTTGGTGAGTCATTACAAATATCTACATTTCTTCTTAAGACTCATTGTTATGTCTTTTTACTCTTTTGATCTATGTTTCCGTTAAATACTATCTGAAACTGATATGCGCTACATACTGATTATTATATAACATATTATTATTATACTGGTTAAACAAAATGAAGTTAAATTTTCAAACATTTCGACTGACACTAATAATTGATTACATTATTGCAAACCATATTTAAACCGAAGAAATACTTGTTTCTCTAAAAGACCTTGATGAAGCCTATAAAAAGAATTGTTCTTTATAGGAATTAGAGTGCATGTAAACATTTTATTACTTACATATTCTAAATGGTAGAAACTAAAATGATATGATATATAGATAGAAATTTAGGATAAAAAGTTAGTGATAAACCTACAATTCTTAAGAATATCAGATATCTTAAATCATCTTGTACCAAAAAACACTTTAGCTTAATCTCAACATAGATTATCCTTCCCCAACCTCTTAGAACCACTGATTCGTAAATCACGTCTTCATCTTAGTTTATTGGGGATACTTCTTTTGTTGTATGTAGTTGAGATTGGGAGATCTCCTATACGGTAGCAACAAATATCCACTTGCTCTGTTTTCTTTTGTTTTATGAGTATTTGACTGGTGTTTTTTTTTTCTTGAAGCCACTTTTATGTCGTAGGTTCAGACAAAAGAAGGCTCAGTCACAACAAAGAAAAGCTATCATCATTATAAATTTACTATTTATTAGAAATCCTACAAAATTGGAAAATGTGGCCATTAGTTCTGGATGTTCAACTCTATTTGGGTGATACCAATGAGAAATAAAACATGCAGCAAAAAAGAAATAAAACTAAAACATTTTTTACTAAACCAGGAGAAAGAGAGATGAGATACTTGGTAACTCGGTTACCTCGAAAGACTTTGCAATCACCTGAGGATTATCAAGCAGGATCTAGATTGGAATAAGGTCTATGAATCATAAAAACATCCTACAAATCTATGAGAAGTCTGTGAAACCTCATAGAATACATAAAGAAAATAATATTTCACTTGCACGTTTGGTTACCAATGTGTATATGAAAACAGATTAAAAAAATAAAATTATTCCCACATATGTCTGGTAGTTCGAAATACACAGTTCCAGAATAGAAACTTGCTAGAAACCTGCAAAATAATGTGATACGAGTTCCCAGTCATGAGTAGCAGAAAATAAAGGTAAAACTATAAAAACCACGAGCATTGTGCTACTCTACAAAATTACGAATACCGAATGGTCAAAGTGTTTCTTTCAGTCACTACAACTAAGCCATGAGAAAACAATCAAATGCTTAAAATTACCGTGGTTAGGTAGGATGCCCATCTGGAGACTTTACTCTTTCAAACCTTTGAGCTAATTCTTCGTGATCCAAAAAAACATATATTGAATCATTAAACACAGCTTAGAACCATATTGAATCTCCAACATATAACATAGATATAGTAAAACAATACCTAGATCTCAATTATGGGAAGATGTTTCAACAAAAAGACAGAGCCCAATAGCTTGTATGCAACTATAAATAAGATTGTAAACTAAGCTTACATTCATGAATTAAAAATACAAACTTTTTAAAAAAGCTCTCCATCATAATGAACAATGGAACCTCAACCAAACACATATATACAAAACTAATCGCGTATAACCAACCAGGCTTGAGATTCATAAGAAACACCAAATTGTATTTTTCTCCTCTGATTTGGTGATGAAAGCGTAAAGAAGAATGACTCAAGCCTTAATGCTTCCCTTCCAAGTTCTCCATCACACATCTTCTTGGGTCACCGGGTCTCCTGAATATTGGATTGTCATCACGTCCCATCGCATAATCAATTACTGATCTTCTTCAGTTAGAATCATCTGCAGAATATCCAGATCTGAGATGAGAAGCGACAAAGATTCTCCACCTTTTTTCTGAAAAGTCTCCAAGAGCTCTTGTAACGGCGAGTTCGCCATAAAGATACTCCATTAGTTGCCCTAAAACCTACATATTACTTATATCCTGCAACGATAACCGATCCAGGAGCACACCATCCAAAAACTCCCATTTGGTGTTGTTGTAATACAAATGAGAGCAAAGTTTACCATTTGTTAATAAAGCAAGGGGCACTTCAAAAAATGAAACAATGAAAGAATTGTTGCTCACCCGGTGGAAATCAACTGAACCATATAGGCAACTGCATGTGTATTGTGATACGGTAGAGCACAAAACACCACATCTTCTAACTTCTATATAAGAACCCTGTAGAATCCAATAGTTAGGAAAATTTGATAAATAAACAAAAGAGAAATAGCTAAGTCAATAGATTTAGTAAGCAGGAAAGACTACTTGTATCTTCGTATGAGATAACCAACGGTCTCCAAGGAAGCACGAATCTGAAGAAAACATGGGATCGTATGATGGGTGAAATAATCCGATTAAACAAATTGTTTATTAAGTTCTTAAACCTCTCATATTAATTTCTACGGACTTCGTGACCTGAGAAAAACAATATTAGGCTGACCATATAATCATCACTAAGAGGGAAAAAATCAAAACAAAGAGTAGACCTTTGAACCCTAGTTCATAGATTAAATCGCTATTGAAATGTATTGCTTCTTCCGTAGGTCTGAAGAGAATTGAAAATTGTATGTAGGGTTTCTTTGGATTTGTATCAATTTCTCGTCTTCGAAGGCTCTCTATTTATAGAAGTAGGTCTTGGATATGCTACAACGGTGAAATCCTAAAAGAATCTGAAGGGATTTTGTTTTGTAGTTAATTAGTGGTGTTTATTATTAAAGTTGTAACAGAAGCGGCCATTAGGCGATGAGGAGTTGACGACGAAGCATAAGAGTCACAAGGGAACACTTGGAACGTACATTTGGGCTTTGTGAGATTGATATAGGCCATTTCGAATTTCTTTTGTAGGCCACAATGATCCAAATTTAATCTGTTCTCGTGAAGATGGTATGACATGGCAAAATAGAGGTATATAATTGGAAGATTTAATTAGATGATGTGGACACCCTCTCCATTGAGGATATCCAACTTTTAGTATAGTATAGATTTGTCTAATACATCTACATATCAGTTTTCCCTTCAATATTTGTCTAATATATCTTTGTTTCTTGATACCTCCCTTTGTGGTTATATTTACTATACGTCTCTAAATTACGCTTAGAGATATACAAAATAAGTCATCCTAGATAAAAAGCCACTTAACTTAAGAGTTGATGGGCAAAAGTACATGTCAAACCCCACAGGCAACAAGACTGGCGAATTAAGTCACAAAATACATACCATGTCTATTGTTTTAGTTGCCTTAACCACTTGAAAAAAAAACGAGAGATCCTAAGGATAAAAGCCGATTACTAAAATACTTAAGAGCCAAAGTTGTGAAAAACAGACTGCTGCACATTAGAGACATGCTTCTTCTACCTAACAGAAGAACATGGAATTGGCCACGTTGTCTTTGAGTTTAGGGAGCTGCGCAACAGAGATTGGTCCTGGAGCTGTCACACCACCATGGCTTGAGGATGTCTCAGACTGATCTTCAAACTTCATGAACGTTCCTAGCTGAGCAGCTGCCAAGTGAGCATAGCAGATCGGTGCAACTGCAAAATAACAATGTACGTTACAAACAGAAAAAAAACTGAGACTTTCAATGTCAAACACAGAAAAGAATATGGTACTTACCAACAGAAATGGCGGTTGTGCTTCTTTGGTACCTGCAAAAAATGGAACAAAGAAATAAATCTGATCAAATGTAATCAAACACAATAAAAGCCATCAAAGTTAAAGCAAGCAAATAAAGGTTGAGACTACTACATACACGTAAGAGAGCGAATGGACTAGCTCTTGAAGTTCATCAGGTGAGAAATGAATCTCATCATACAGGACATGGTAGTGCGTAGGACGTGTTGTTCCCTGATTCAATACACACACAAGTGTCAAAAAACACTTAAACAAAACAATAGTGACGTAGCTTCTAAGAGTTGAGATGATACTTACAATCATTCCAGCGTGCGCACAGAGATAGAAGTCATTGTTCTTTGGGTGACAGATTTTGCTGTCAATGATTGTCCCTGCAGAAACAAAACCAACATGAGATCGTGCATGTAAGTGTTAAAAAGGGGTTATAATAAGAGATTAAACAATCACCTGGAGGAACGTTGTCAGGAGAGTTTGTCTGGAAAAACTTGGTGTGGTGATTCTTTTGAGCAACCAACAGGAGGAACTTTGGGTTCCAGTTTTCATCTAGAAGCTTGCAGGCCTGAGCAAAGACAGATGCAATAAAATTACTAACAAAAAGGAATATACAATAAGAAACTGTTCGTTTATATCTTTTTGTATGTTTCAATTACCTCAATGATTTGATCGAGTTCAATGTTCAGAACCTGGTTGAACTGAGACTCACTGACACCATCCCTAGAAGCGTTAAGACATTTAAACCATGATTGTGAGTAAAAATGAAGAATGAAAAAAGGAGGACGAAGATGCAAAAGTTCTGATGTAACAAAGTAATTTACCTGAAGATTATGATGTGCTCTGGCTTTCTCTTACCCGAGCTGGCGTAGAAATCTACCAGCAACTCCCTGTAATCAACAAACGAAATTACATAAGTACTTAACAAAAGGAAGAGAGAGAAAATAAACAGAGTTTAGTATAAGTACTTGATTATGCCATCATCTTCAGTTCCATTTTTCTTGACCAGTGACTCGATCATCTCAGCTTTTGAAGGCTGTGTGCGAACAGATGCTCTGTATTTCGAGATTAGAGGCCACTGCCTAGAACTCACCACCTACGTAAACCATAAACAAGACAACTGAATATTAGTGTCAAAGAAAGCGCAAAAATCAATAGCTTTTGCAAAAGCAAACATTATATAATAAGAGTAAAAAGTATATTACAGCAGCAATGGACGGGACATCAGACTGTCCAGGAGATCCATGTGAAACATCCATGCCCAGGATGATGGTTGGAACCTTCGATATAACGGTAAAGGCGGGAGTTCGCTCAACACTTAGCATTGAGTTTAACCCACCCAGCTGTAGAGTATATTCATCAGAGATTGTACACAAGAAGCAAATGAATGAATGGTAACAAAAAGAAAAGGAAGAAAGACAGATCACCTTCGCGTTGATCTTCAGAAGACAGTTCGTAAGATACTGATCATTAGGTTGCCTCACCGGAGCCATGCATTGAGTAACGATGCCATATTCAGTTAGGTTTTTCTTCTTCCATGGCCCTGAGGAGAAACTCAAATTGTAATGAAAGTGTCATATAACATCTTGAAGGACTTAAGTTGAGAGATATCTAACCATAAATGTCGCAGTTCTTCCTTTCGGGGAGAAGACACAGAATGAACTGTGGAGCACCTGGGAGCTTAGACTGGATTTCTTCAAACATCTTCTCAACACGAATAAGAGGAGGAGCACGGCGAAACTGATGACCCTCCTCAAACACATCAAAGGGGGGAGCAATTTCCTGTGACAAAATACAGACAGAAGCAAGTTTAATACACATGTAGATGATCACAAACAAGTTTCCAAGAACACAAAGAAAAAGAATCATGCTTACAATTCCTTTTGATCCTCCAATTCGGATTAGATCATCTACCAGCTGACGTACGTTACAGCGAGCAGAGAAATTTGCAACAGCCCATTTGTCAATCTTGGTTGGCTCAACAAATTGCTGCACAACAAAGGGAATCAGACTATCTTACATGAAAGTAAACAACAAAGAACGGCAAAGAGACACATCACCTTGTTGTTGAAATTCCAGCGACCATTTCTCGGAAACAGTTCATCTCCACGTCCCATTTTCAGCTGTCAATCAAAGGAAAGAGGAAATTAACTGGTATGCCACAGGACAATATTTCAAGCCGAAACTAAGTAACTGCAGCATACCTTAGGAGCTTGCAGAACACGACCCTCCACCTGGGTAAAGTTAGAGCTGATAGAAATGCCACATGAACGCAAGAGGGGTTCAGTGTCATAGTTGCTCACTTTCAGAGCCTGAAAACATTAAACCAGATATATATAAATTCCAGTTCTCTGACTAATGAAACATACAGTAGAGTCAAGACACTTTACTTTTGACAGAACATTCATCCGCTCTTGGGGCTTCTGTCTAGATTTCTCGACCAGGGCAGATCTTTGGAAAGTGTTCAGCGCCTTTGTGTACCTCTGAAGGGGAATCAAGGTGCAGTGCTGCAAGAGTTCCACAAAATAACAAACATTAGCATGAATTTCGAAAACTTAAAACTTGTTAATACCATGAGAAAAGAAGAGGGAGACCTCAATAGGAATATAGGTGGGTCGCTTTGGCTTCCCAACATTGATGCACGGCAAATCCGCAGAATACTGCAACTCCAGGTTCCGCTCTCTGAGGAAGTAGTCATATACAGTTATTTCAACTGTTTCAGTCTCTCCATTTTCATTCTTAGGTGCGTTCCTTGGTCTATATTCGAATCTATACAAGGTAACAAGCAAACATCAGAGAACTTTCTACCTTTTGAAAGGTATGACAATATCAGTGATTTTGAAAGGTACACAAAAAAATACATCTCAACACAGTGATTTTAAGTAAATAGCATCTTACGTCTGTTCCCTGCAAGGCTTGTCACTCATGCCAGTGATCCTGTACTCCTGGTTTGAGGGGCTGACTTTAATCCTCAGGTTCTTAAGTGTCCTTTTAGCCTGTTGAAAACATCAAGTTAAAACGTCTTGAGCTAAAACAGAAGATAAGGAACCTGCTTAGGCCAAATATCATATAATTAGTAGATCACCTTAGACCAGTCAACATTGAACGGATCCTTTGCACCTTGGTTAGCAATAACAAAATCAACAAGTGGACCAGGCTTGATTATCATAGTGGTTGTAACATCTGGCATCAGAACAAAACAAAAAACATTAGACACTAAATTATTGCTGCAACAGCAAGGAAACAAATATAACATGACGAAAAGATGAAACTATTTACCCATGTTAAGGGACATTCCACCCTGCGTTGTCCTGAAACTCGAATGGAATCCTCTACATCCCAAGATGTTACCACCAACTGGTTCACAGTTACTCGGGTCATTGTGGAAAAAAGACTGTCTCACAAGTAGGCAACCTCTGCAGTTTTCCCGAGGTTATTAGAGAGACAAAACCAAGATATAGGATCATGAAAAAAACATATACACTTACTGTCTAGCAGCATGCTGACGTAAGATGATGTCCAAAACCCTTATTGCCTCTTGTGAATTCTCGGATTCCTGCCCACGCATAGCATTAGCAAGAGCTTGTAGAGGTATTTTGGCAGCATAGCTGATCTCGACTCTGAAGCTCTTGGAACGGTTAGGCCGACGAAGTCTTTTTCTATCACCATCATTTGGCTCTTCGTTCCCATTGGGGCTTGCATTTCCATTAGTCCTGCTCATAAAATTTGTTAGTCAGAATCAAAACTTAAGCACTCAAGTGAAGGACCAAAGTGATGATAACTTTTACCTGGCTGAAGAAACTTCCTCAAGAACCACAGAAAAGTCCATCTTGTTGCTGGGCAAAGCTCCAAAAGTAAACAGCGTCTTCTCTCCATCATAGGCAAACTGTTTGCCATCAAGATCAGAGTGGTAAGTCTCGTGAACCTTGTCAAGGACTTTTCTTCCAACCCCTTTCTGTTCAACAGGACGCCCATCATCATAGAAGAGCGCCACCTGTTCAAGACCACAAATAATCCCATTGATTAAACGTAATTGAAAACTAAACAAGAGATCCAATAAACATGACAGTAGTATGAAAACGTACGCTGTAGTGGTAGAAGTATCCCTGGAGATTAGCAACATTGACTTTGAAATGGTTAGTCAAGAGTGGTATCTTCTGACCCTTTGATCCAAAGCCAGGACGAGCCATAGGGACTCTCAGGTTTTTCTTCTCAGCAACTTCGGTTTTGACCCGCACAGGCTCCACATTGGGAGGTATGATCGGTGGAGGAGGAGGCAATGCTGGTGCTTCAGTAACCCCACTCCCATTTGCTGATTCAAGCTCAGCTCCATTACCGTTAGTAGGATCCATGTCCTGCACACACAAACAACAATTATAGAAAAAACTCAGGCTTCAACATCCAGGCAAAAACTAAGCAACTACATAAGCATGCATATATGGCTACATTTATCAAAGTTTCAACTATTGTTCATGCAAACCCATAGAAAAGTCAAGTATTTGACTGTTGCTAAAAGGTTTATTTTAAGATCACAAGTCTGAACCTAAGCTCAATTTATCAAAGTTTTCCACTTTCGTTCATGACAAAAGCTAAAAAGGTGAAGGTTTAAACATTTGGGGGTTTATGACCAGAAGCACAATACTGTCAAAATCAAGCTAAATCTAACAAAGTTTAAAACTTTCATTCACAAAAACCCAGAGAGAAGTCAAATCTGTAACTCATATTAAGAAACCCCCAACAAATATTCGGAAAAAGATGCATGCAAGTGTAAATAAACATGTCTAGACCCTAAAGAAGTCAGCTTATATGACATATTAGCTAAATACAGTCACGCAATGAATATTTACAGCTTTATAACCCATAAAGACGTATTTGAAGCAAACATCAGCAAAAAAAACTCACTTTACTAAAGAAACACAACACACAATTAGAGTGGTGAACCAAACATAGCACTAAAGTTTTTTAAAAAAAACTTTCTAAAGATGACGCAACAAAATCAAAAACATGTATGAACCATAAAAAGATGTAAGCTTTCATCACATACTAGCAAAACACAGTCACGCTAAGAACATTCACGGCTTAGTTCAACATGTAAAACCCAGAAAATTGAATTTTTTTTGTCGGAAACCCCCACAAAAAAAAAATCAAAGATCGAACCTTTATAGGATTTTAGCTTTGAAATCTAAGGAAAAATAAAAAAGAAACCCAGAAAACCAATGCATGCGAGGATACACAAGTCTTTAAGCTTTGACTGAAAATAAAAATCGATGTTTTGTCGTCTCTATAAAAGCATATAAAAAAAACACAAACCCAGAAGCCACATTACGAAGCTAGAAAGCATAAACCCTAAAATCACACCTGTGGATGTATCGATGAAAGAAACTCGAAACCCTAAGACGAGACGAGAGATTTGTTTCTGAGACTTTCTCTCTCTGCTCCGAGCTGAATGGGTAAATGATCAGTAAACAGTGGAATATATCCAGGGTCCTTCGCCCTACAGTTTTATTCCCCTACTACGCGGTGCATCTAACTATTACCTGCTATTATAATTTTAACCGTTCGATACGTTTACTTTATTTATTGTCTTTTCTCAGACTATGATCTTGACCGTTCAGATTTCTAGAGAGGTATATTTTGGAACTTCTTTTTAAGTGAATCTGCTCTTACGATCCTAACCGTTCGTTAAAGGGGTATACAATCTTGACCGTTCGTTAGATAAAGACTTTTCTTGGAAAGTGTTTTATATCCCGCTACGATTATTTTGAATTTTTTAATTCGATATTTTTTTCTCTTAATGGTAGTGGTAGACAAAACTGTCCAACGTGTCCGTAATAAAATTTAATGCGCCCATTAATCGACACGTACATTTACATAAGTATGGATTTATGTTGAGCCCAATATTAAATTAGATTAGTGTATACTTATTTAGTGATGATCAACGGGACCAGTATAATGCATGTCTCCTCTACTATGTAATTAAGATATTTAATTGTTTTTAAGCTCTAATCACCTCGTGTATGCTTGGTTGTTCCTTTCTGTAACCCACTTTAGTTACAATTTTACATTAGATTGGACCATAATAACCTTCTAACGTTCTATTTCTTCCAGACATTCTCTTTCTTCATCTACATTCTCTTTTTTTTAACACTCTATTTTCTTCCTCTGTAATTATGTATCTCCTAATAACATATTTTTTTTTATTCTCACTTTTTTGCTTATTATAATTTTTTTTAAAAAATAGAATATAAAAATATAATAGATAAAATAATTTAACATTTGATATAGTTGAACACATAAATTACAGTTGATTGCAAGATTTCAACATCTTTAAAATTTACAATCTGTTATAAATTCGATAATAGTGTTAGATTAATTGTTAGCAGTTAACTAATTTGTTAACGGATACGCGTTTTGTTACCGGATAAAATACATGTATTTGTTAACAGCTAACACACCTATTAACATTTATAAAATTTATTAACAGTTAATTTCTATGTTAATAATCACCAGTGTCGATTGTTAACAAAGTTGTTAACGGTTCGCAAACATTTGTTAACTTATAACACTTCTGTTAACGTCTACAATATTTGTTAACAGCCAACACATTTATTACCGCGAAGCGTAAAAATAATTGTTAACAGTTAACACTTATGTTAGCGTCTACAATATTTGTTAACAGCGAACACATTTATTAACGCGAAGCGTAAAAATAATTGTTAACAACTAACACTTCTGTTAACGTCTATAATATTTGTTAACCGCTAACACGACGTCAAATCTAAAACCCAAAAAATTGATATCATCAAAAAATTGATGTAATTTAATTGTATGTACTTCTCTAATAACATATTTAAAATTATTTTTTAAAAATCAAAGTGAACTCAAAAATATTTAACATATTTATTTTGCATGTAATTCATTTTGAAAATGATAAGAGGAGAGAAGAGCATTGATAACGAAAATGAAAAAAAAAACTGACACACCCACATGTAAATGCAGGAAGGAAGGAGAGAGAGAAAGAAAGACATTTTGGTCAGACAAAATAAATCAATTTCATCATGAGCAAGTGACTAATATAGACCCCCATTTGGGATGTATTGGCCAATTATCTCTTGAAAATTTCCCAAGAGATTAGGTGAATTCAGTTAAGAAAAGTCTAATCCAGTTATTATTCTTAAGCTGCTTAACCAACGGTGGGGGTCGTTTCTTTATGAAGATTATATTCATAGCATACATCTGGAATATGATAAAAAATATTATTATTTAGTGTTGACATTTGTAAGTTACATCGCTAGTTGGAGAAGGAGAGTATATACAGCTACGCTCTAAAGTTTAATAATAATAAATATTTGGAAAGCTAGCTAGATGGTGGTGTACTGAAACCTTATTTCAGTTGAAAGAGACAAGAGACAAGAGACAAATGAAAGACCGTTTCTAGCCTTTTTAGAGCTTCATAGTTACAGCTCAACAGAGATTAGAATATCTACTCAATGGAGTTATATGGTCCTCATGTGAATTTAGCTTTTTAGTTTGACTGTCTAGTAAGCTAGGGCATTCGGATCGCGCTCGGATCGGGTTTGGGTCAGGTGTTCTCGGATTTGGATCTTTTAAATTTTAGATATTAAAATTCAATACAATATTTAGAATTTGCAAATACGGATTTGATTTGGTCATGTTAGGTTTGGAATATGTTGATGTATGGATATTGAAGAGGAACCAATCTCCAACAAATTTTTGTTTAGTTTTTGTTTAATAAAATATAATATTATTTTTGTATATTTATTTTGGATTGGATTAGTTTGATTTAAGTATCTTTGTTATTAGTCTATTCAATTTTACACTGAAAACCATTTAGTTTGATTTCATATTTTAAACTATGAATTTTGGCGTTAAAATGGATCATATCAACACTACAGAAGCACAACTTTAGATCTAACTTGTTTCTAAGTAAACTATTTCTAAAAATTATATTCTATAATAAACTTTTCTAACACATTAATATCAATAATTACAGAACCTAAAATTTAGTTTAACTATTGCAAAATATTTTACAGTAATAATTTTGAATGCGGTTTCAGTTATCTTGAAATATACGAATAACTAAAACTAAAGAAACTTAATATCTCTAACAAAATATTTGATGTATTTTATTAAATTTTTAGAGCTCAAAATATTTTGTACTTTAAAAACGCAAATAAAAATAAATAAAAGATTAGAAAAGTTGGCAGTGATTGGGATAGATGTAGAAAACAGTAAAGCAAAAAATTGAAAAGAAACAAAAAAAAAAAGCAAAAGCGAAAAAAAAAACAGTAAAGCATTTGGTTTTAGGACAATTCTACTAAGTAGCACTAAAACATATTTATATTTATGTTCTGAAACTAACTCCCAGGGATAAAGTTCTAAACTAAATATTAAGTATACAAATTAAGGGAAATTTTTCTAAAATCAAGATTTTTACTACAAAACAACACACAAGAAAGAAAATAACTAAATAATATTCATTAAAAGATGACTAATATTTATAAAGATGGCTAATATTTATATGTAAATATTTTTTACTTTAAGTTTATACCCTTAATTTTAAATCCTAACTCCTACGCCCTAAATCCTCCACCCGCATCTAAACCCTATTCTTACTGAATAAATGTAGGGATATATATGTTATAACCCTTTAATAATATGAGCTTTGTCATTTTTAGTATATGTTATTTTTATGATAAATTTTTTATGCATTCCTAGAGTACTTCTCAATTCTTTATCTGCAACTTACTTAATTACTTATTAAATACTCAAAATAAATAAATATTGAAATTTTTTAAAATTAAACTCTATAATTAATTATCTTCAAATTTTCTTTTCAAAATATTTAGAAAGCCTTCCTAGACGTATGACTAGACTTTGTAAAAGTAATTTGAGGTATGTTTAGAAAGGTCTTCTTAAATGTGTATGACATTTTTTGAAATATTAGAAAATCCTTTCTAAAGTATATATTTAAAAACTTTGATATTCATTTATACAACGTTTATAAAGGTTCTCCCCAAATTTCCAATATTTAATACATTTTAGAAAGATCTTCCTAAATGTTAGAAAGATGTTTTATATATATTCAGTAATTTTTAAAAAAATATGCATATAATTAATTAATAAAGATATGACACACATGTAAAAATGTCTTCATAAACTTGAGAAATATATTATACATATTCATAAATATATACCTTGTTAAATTTGGGCTTATCATAGTATTATAGCTACCTGATATTGGGTCACTCCATGCATGTTGTTCATTATTCCCGCATGAGCGTGAAAAAGAATGTTAATGTATGAAGTCTCATATCTAATGTTGAAAATAATTAACTAATACATATAGGGTAGGGGCTAATTATTGTTAATTGATTTTAAATTGGAAATTCATGATAATTTAACATGATTATTAATACATAAAACCAATTTTGATATTATGTACTATTTAAAATTATTTCCAACTTTGGATATGAGATATTTGTATTTAATACCATCCACCCTCCCAGATGATAATTTTTTGAGTGTAAATCTCCATGATGTTTGGGCAAAGATCAATATACTAACTTTGGGTTAGATCGATGTAGATCGGCTTGTTACTTTATGTTTTAGACTGTGTGGTAAGACAACTCCAATACATGTATATGATGCAGTACATTCAATCAAAATTTTTTGTTAAAGTTAAGCAAATAAAACCAGTACTGCATTGATAAGACTGTCTTTGATTGCTTGGAAGGCCTTCTCCTGTTATGGTCCCCAGATCACTGAGGCCAGTGGCGAAAAAACTTAATTTTACGATTTTGGTGGAAAATATAGTTTTGGGTTTAGCAGAAAATATGTTCTATAAGTTTTTAGCAAAAAACACTATATTAAAGTTTTGTAAAGAAACATGATTTTGAGGTTTTTCCGAAAACACATATTTACAATTTTGGTAGAAAGACACAATTTTACGGTTTTAAAAGAATTTTTTTACATATTTGGTTAGAAAACATGATTTTGTGGTTTTGACAAAAAACCATTATCTTCAATTTTGATGAGTAACCATGATTTTGTGTTTTTGCTAGAAAATATCAATTTGCAACTTTCAAAAAAAATATGAGTTACAATTTTGGTGTACGACATTATTTTAACATGATTTGTATTTTCGGTTTGCACTTCTAGCAAAAAATATTGATTTTGTGGTTTTGTCAAAAAAAAATCTGATTTTACGATTTTCGTAAGAAAACATAATTTTACAGTTTTTTTTTGATCAAAAAAAATGATTTTATAGTTCTAAGAGAATAACATTAATCTGCTATTTTGTGAAAAAAAACATGATAATGTAGTTTTTAAAATTTAATAAATTAAGATTGATAAGAAAGTCAAAATATAGTTTTTATATATATGAGAAATTTATGTTAGATTTAGGTGATGATTATTTGAAAAACAAAACCAAAACCATTCTAAAGACTAAAAAACAATCAACCCCTTAGTTTATTAGAATTGATTTAGGTATATAATAAAAGAAATAAAACTTGGTTTAATAAAATTGGCTTCTAAATTTTATTTGGTAATTTTTCTTTTATATTTGATTTAAAGTTATGTTGATTTAAAATTTGTATTGGGTTGGTTATAGCTAACTCATTCCATTCTAATCTAAACAATTTTAACTCAATCTTCTAAATATGTTATTTTATATATTTACTCCATTTATATTTAATATTTTTCTATTAAAATCTATAGATTCGATTGGTTGGATTGATCCATTAAATTTTATACATTTTGATTCTTTAACAGTACGGCATATTGAAATTATGGCTCCTTAATTAGTCACTCATTTATAACATAAATTTAGATATGATAATTTACGTGTGTGACCCCAAAACTATCAAACTTAATCAAAACTTAAATATACTCCCCTTCGATTAGAGTGAATTTTGTGTGTGTGAACAATAGCGCATTATTTTATAGAATGATTAACGATACATTATGATTATGAAAAGCATCAGAACTCATCAAAGGCTCTGAGAGGTTTCTTTGGGTCAACGTCTTCAATGAGGGGAAGATCCACAACTAAGTCCTCAGCTGCAATACCTTCTCCTTTTAGCGTATTTGCAACTTCTTCAAACACCACTTTGTTACCGACCCGACTCAAATGTAAACCGTCCCTGGATTCCCAAAAGAACCAAAAAACAACAACTAAATGAATATATTGGCTGTTTCAAAAATTGTAACATATGGGTAAGACGTAGTTACCATAGACATTCAGTTTGCCAATTAGGATCTGCTGCATCTTGGACCAAAGATCGATGGCTGAGATTTGGCATTCATTAGCTACGTCTACACACGCTTTTGCGTATAATCCTGCTGCTTCGTTTGTTCTTTCTGGCAAGCCCATAGTGTTTTCGATATAAGGATATCTAACAATGTCAAGATCACTCAGTTATAAAATTTGGTTGCAAAAAATGTTATAAAGAGAGGTTACGCATTTAGAAAATCCATGGTAGATTTTGATAAAAGCAAAAGTTTGGGATAAAATATGGAAAGTGGAGAAAGTTACCGGAGCCGAGCCTCTTCGTCGATTGGAGGTGGAGTTATGAGAATAATGACCGTTTGTGGCCAACGATTCTGAAATTAAAAGCTAAAGTAAGCTTTAAAATTATACGAATTTTATTCTTTCATTAAATAAATGTATAAATTATATTTTACTTTGTGATTCAACAAGTATATACCCTTGGTGCTGTTAAAGTTTATATATATATTACTTTCCCAAAAGAGAAAAATGATCAAAGCATTGGCCTTTTCAATCAAACGATTTTATATAACATAATAGATTAATAATTATAACTAAGAGGCATATTATGAAAATTTGTCTTTGTTAATAATATATATGTATTCTCATGTTGATCTTTAATTTAATAATTTGAAAGATTAGCCACTATACATGCAATTTCATTTTTTGTTCACTCTAAAGTGTTATCAAGATCCCTCCCTATTCACCACTTACTAAAAGCAGCTAAATAAATCCATATAATCTTTGACCACAAATGATGACATTCAAGAACTACTACTGTGAAGATTATTAAGATGGTAATCAAATATATAAATCAAATATACACATTTAAAATAGTTAAATAGACACATGGATAAAGACACACACTAATTTTTTTTAAATAAATAATATGCTAATAAGTAAAAACAGTTATTATAATTATTATCATATACGATAATTCATTCACTATTACATTCCGTATAAATATTTTTAACATAAATTATCACACTAATTTAATATGACAATTTATTGATTCTTACAAAAAATCCAAAGCAAGATTCTTCAGTTAAGAGAAAAAAATGAAGGTATACTTGATTTTTTTTTCTGTGTTTGGTATTTACGTTTGCAAAGTTTTTATGGGCAAATCTCTCAAATAACTTTTTTTTTGAAGTTTTTGTCACACAAATAATATTTAAGAACAAAAATGATCAAATTAGCATTTTTTATTTTCTTTAAAATTAATATTTTTTTTTCCAATTTTAAAATTCACCTCCAAAACTCCACCGCATAACTCTAAACCCTAAGTGTATATTAGTTAACTCAAATGGTATAAATGTATATTTACACCCTTTAATAAAAATTATTTTGGTCATATTTTTTAAGGTTATTTTTGTAACAATTTTTTTTAAGTCTATTTTAAGGTATTTCTCTTTTTTTTTATTCTTTTAAACATTTTATATCTACAAACTGCAAAATCATTTATGGAAAATTGTAAAAATGTGTAAGATTTCAGACAATGTTAATTTCTTTCACAATATATATAATCAATAACAAATGCCTAAGATTCTGTTTATACAATAAAAATAGAATTCAATTGAATATGTAGTGGATATAAGAAAAATGTCACCTTGAGAAACGAAACAATTGAGCGAAGATTCTGTTTGTACTCGAGAAGTGGCACATGCTGAAACCCCGAGCATCTCTCCGGCAGACACGCATCGTTGGCTCCAAAAAACACAGTTACTGCCGATGGATATCCTCCGCCGTCTCCTGCCGCTGCCGGAAAAAACTCTCTCCATCACTTTTAACGCCCATCTCGTGTTGTATCCACTGTATCCTCGTAACACCATATCAGCCTAAGTTTTTGTTAATATATCAGAAACGTCATTTTGTTACAAAACGGAAAAAAAAATCAGAAACGTCATTTAAAATTAGCTAAAATTACTCTCAATAGGGAAAAATTGTAAAGACGTAGTAGTGATTTGATATTACTCAAAAAGCCATATTGAATGATTCACAGCAAAAGGACTATGTTCTCTAAGAATTTTTTTTTGACAAAGGGCTTATTATTATTTTTTTTAAAAGAAACATTAACATGTTTACTAGTGAAAATTATGTTTTTCATAATGGGAACCAATGACAATCTATGAAAACTTGGTAAAAACAGTCTATTAAACCAGTTCAAAGCAAATACATCTATAAAATAAAATGTTGACTTTAATTGCTTTCAACTGAAACTTTGTGAATATTCATTTCCCCACTGTAAATTATATTAGATGTTTCAAGATGTATATAACTTGTTTTACATAATAGAGTAATACCTGCAGATATGTCTTTATATAAAGAGAAATATATATTATAATATTATATTACCTTGCGGCGGAGAAGATCGGCGAGAGAAGCTCCCCAACCACCGTCGCCAAATGATTCTTCAGTGATGGAATCACCAAAAAGAACGATTTTAGGCCTCATCTTTTGAGTTTTTTCTTCCTCTTTAAAGTTTAGTTTCCAAAAGAAACTTTCACTTTATAGTCTCTATTTTTCCGAGAAATTCTAAACGGAGCAGTCTATAGTGGTTTCGCTGAAGTGGTCGTGTTTAATTTACTAAAGAAAGGCTTATTATTGATGATGAAAGCAGTAAAGGTTTATTATTGAGGCAACAAAAATTAAAGTCGATGCACTAAATGCTTTCGCCCACTAGTAACCGACCTTACATGATTTATATAATTTGTACTAGATTATTAATGTTTTTAAATATTTCTAAATAGTGTTGGTTGTCATGTCACTATTGGATATAAGGAATATTCTAAAAAAATTATTATTTAAATACTTCACATTTATTAAAAAACATATAAACTTTTAAATACCAAATACATTATTTTCTTTAATTAATTATTATTTTAATAATTTTTAGTCTATTAAATTTTAATAAACATTTTATTAATTTATAATTTATGATTATTAACATATGAAAAATATAAAAGTGTATTTTTCGATTTTTTAATATGAATTTTTTCAAAATAGAAGAAGGAGTACAATATAATTCATCTTTCATTCGATAAACTTATAGTTATCCACACAAGTATTTTTATCTTATGTATCTAAACTTAACTTTGTAATAAATATTTTAAATATGTCGTTTATAGTTTGACTTTTATATAGACATCTCTATAACATTGTTTCATATTTCTTATTCAATATTATTAGAATATAACGGTCTATATTTTTACACTTAATTTATTTTATTATCAATTGTTAATATATACTAATATATTCATACAATATTTTGGTACACTAAATTTATAATTTAAAATAATCAAATAGAAAAATACCTTCAAAATATGAAAATAAATATTTCTAAGTTTTGTAGTTGGCATAACATTATGTTTTAAATTTAATTAACTATTTTTTAAATTAAAACATTATACCATTATTTTTGTATTGTTTCCTATACCGATTTTCTAGAACACTAGCCAAAACCAATTTAAATACACAATCATGTTAGTTAATGGACATATTTTAAAACATATATTGGACTAGATTTAATCAATCTCTGGATTTAATTAGATGGGCCAATGCTCTAACCAACTTTTCGGCTTAATTATTGGTCAACCTTCATTGCTATTTGATGGGCATGTGTATTTTATGGACTTTGATTGCAATATGTATAGTGTCGAAGGCAAAATCAAAGGCCTTTTTAGAAAAAGCTCTAGATGGCTTAAACAGAGGTACACACTGTTCTCTTACTAAATGGATTTTTCTTGTGGTTAATTTGATCTTGAGTGTTGTATCGCTCTCTGCACACTTACTGAAACAAAAAGAAGCAACACACTTATAATTTACATTCATTACATCATGAATTCTATTGTTTCCTATAGACATGCATAGACAACCACGGTTAATACGTGATTCAACACAACATGAGCTTTGAAGCAACCAACACTGAATCATCCAGATCAAGTAACAGATAAAGTACAGGGCTTTGAACACAAAATCATAAGCTTTAACCAGACCCGTGAACAAAAGAAACCTACTTAGCCTAGCAAAGAATTTTAATTATTCCACTGGCAATATAACAACACCCGTAACGACGGGGAAGACAATGATGCAAGCACAGCCAGGTTCCTTCTTTACCTTTAGTTATCAGATAACACACACCAGATAAGTTTATCAGAGCGAGTATTGCGATTGGAATGAAACATATGTAAGACCCACAGCGAAAGCGAGGCAGCAGAGATGAAGGAGAGGGATGCAGATGATGAGCACGGTATCACGAGGATGTATGTTTTATATATCTCATATTTTCTTAGGATAGGATTATGTTTAATGTTTTTTTTTAATTTTTTTTGTTTTTTTTGTCACTGCAAAATTACTCAAGGTTAAGATATGTTTGATTAAGCTTATTATCGACAAATTTGATTTCTTCATACTATAAAAAAAAATACCTCTACTAAATATATTTCATTTAATTTTATTAATTAATAAGTGAAAAATGGATAAAAGTGAAAAAACTATAAAATATATGAATTGAAAATATTAAACAACGTTTATAATGAAACATATCTAACTCGATTCAAAATGAAACGGAGAAAGTAAATAACAACGTTACTGAACAAAAAAGTCAGATACGTATTTGTAACATTAGCAACTACAGTTATCAATATATTAATGATCTCATCTCATAAGTTTCATTATAATACTTACTTCGAATGTTCATGCATGCACAAACTATTAAACATCAGACTAAAGAAATAAAAAGACCATAAAATGAAAATCAATATGCTGTTCATCGTACATTCTCATTTTTAATCGCCGCCCGGTCACTGCCACTGAAACAAACACTTAACTACGAGTCCATATTTAATTTTGGCGACTCTTTAAGCGACACTGGAAATTTTCTTATCTCCGTTGGTGACGTGAACCCATCCATCGGAAGACTACCATATGGTCAAACTTTCTTTAACCGTTCGACCGGTCGTTGCTCTAACGGACGTCTCATCATTGATTTCATTGGTTAATTTCTCAATCTCTCACGCTCTCTCTAGAAATTGTCATTGCCAAGATATGAATATGCATAGGAAAATATTTGTTATATTCGTTTTAGTCTGTTTTGCATTTTACTATAATCAAGAAACATAATCCTACTCAACAAAAATAAATATTAAGATCGAGATTACAGTGAAAAATTCTAAGTCAAATCAAATGGTAAAAAGCAAATGTGTGTATATATGCATATTATATACATATAGCATTTATGTTTGTAAATTCATAACCATTACGTTTATATGTTAACTTTAGAGATTGGTATTAGAAAGTTAAATATTAGATACTAAAAACAAAATTTTAAAATATTAAATTATATAATCAATTTAAAAATCAGTAATCCTATACTAAACATAATTATTGACCAATTGAACTTACATGCATAAAATGGGATCTCTGAAAAACTTACGTTTTTTTTGTATATGTGACTACGTGCAGCTGAGGCAAACGGATTACCGTATGTTATACCATATCTCGAAAGCGTGCGAACAAACCATTCGGTGGATTTTAAAAAAGGAGCAAATTTGCAGTGGCCGGTGCAACGGCGAATGACTTTAACTTTTTGAAAGAAAGAGGCCTTTCAGTAACATTGTTGACGAATAAGACATTGGATGTTCAACTTGATTGGTTCAAGAAATTGAAACCTTCTCTTTGTAAATCAAAGCCAGGTAAAAGTCTGAACAAACATTTAGCAAAAAAAACAACACACAATCATTTGATTTGTAATATACCTTAATTAATGTTGTTTTGGCATAATTTATTTTATTTATTTTGGCAGATTGTGACCAATATTTTAAGAGATCTCTATTTTTCGTTGGAGAAATTGGTGGAAACGATTATAATTACCCTCTATTAGCATTTCGGAGTTATAAACACGCTATTGATTTTGGTACCTTCCGTCATTAACAAGATCATCAACGTCACAAGCGTAAGTAGGAAATATTTACATAAAATGTGTTGTCATTGTTAAAATGTATTGTCTTTTAAACGTTAATAACATTCGTTTGTTAACTATCTCATGTTTTTTTTTAATCCTAGGCCTTGATAGAGGAAGGTGCGGTGACACTGGTGGTTCCGGGAACCTTCCAATTGGTTGTTCGGCGGCTCTATTAGAGCGGTTCAGTGATAATAATGGATGGCTCTATGACCAAAGGAACAATTGTCTTAAGCCGCTGAACAATATTGCCAAGCTTCACAATGCTAAGCTCCAGGAAGGCCTTGAGAGTTTGAGGCAAAAGTACACTCATGCTAAAATTATCTATGCTGATTATTACGGTTCAGCAATGCAATTCTTTAATTCACCTTCCAAATACGGTAATTCTGATTTCGATAATATTTTCAATAATACTTAAAGTTGACGTTTAGTGAGTTGACAAAAAAAATTGTCAATCAAGTGGTGTATACTAAAATAATAAATACTGATAAAAGAAAATTTGATATATGTTCTATATGTTTTTCTTTTACTTTGCGTAATAGGCTTTACTGAAGTGTCCTAAAGGCATGTTGTGGAGGAAGAGAGGAAGATACAACGCAAGACCAAACGTAAAGTGTGGCGGAAACGGTTCAACGACTTGTGAGAACCCATCAACATATGCAAATTGGGATGGAATCCATCTAACTGAGGCGGCATACCGCCATATTTGCAACTGGTCTCCTCTCTGGCCGTTTCACCAAACCTTCTCTTAGTAACAGTTCATTAAAGTTCTAATTTAATCACACGAAATATATATAAACTTTAATGGAAACTCCTTTTGTAACGAATAATTAATTGATATAAACTTAATCATATTCATATATAGTAAAAACATGAGGCTGAACTATTTTGAAACGAATTATAATTGATATCTTTATTTAAATCCAAAAGTTACATTTGGAATTGAAGGATGATATTAAAAGTGTCTATGGTTATTTTATGACATCAAAGTAATGTGACTGAAGTGAATTTATCATGGTTGTTGAGATACATTCTTTGAAGTGGACCTTTATCACATGTAACTCTTATGTAGCCGGTGTGGAGAGTTTGTTGGGCTCTGGTCAAGCGAGTTCTGATGCCTGCATTACTTCACTGCGCAGAATTTAAACGCTAATATGGGAAATGAAGTGTATGCTCCGGCACTCAACATGCCATTATTTGGAACTGGCTGTCAAGATCTAATAAGACGATTCACAATTCTGGAACATGACAAAAAGGTTAATAAAGTTTAAGGAGGTGGCATCACTGAAGACGTGTTTCCAGAACCTCATATTTGAATACTTTCCTCGAGTTGATAATGCGACAATAGACTTTTTAGCTAACACTGTTAGATCTTTTAAAGGAATATGTTTTATTGGTTGTTCTCCGTATTTAAAAATCTAGACGGCTGCCCGATTAATCAATTGTATGGATGGTGATCAGAGCATGGCCATGGTGAAATCGAGTATAACTGAGGATCAATGCGTGAGATTGAGTATTTACCACATTATCCACATAATAGTGAAACGATGCGCATTAACCCTGTTTTTAATGCAATAAACTAAATAATTTCAAAATCTAACGTAGATATATAAATTGTTAGCCAAAACGAACAAAAAGTGATGAAAATAATGATCGATTTGAGACAATAAGAGGTGATAGTCATTGTTTGAACCTGCAAATTATAGATTAAGAAGGAAGAAGGCAATGCCAAAATTACGGTTTACCTTTTATTAATGGGGAAATGAACAAAAGGAGTAAAAACAACAGTTAAGCTTCAAACTCAGTTTAATGTTTGCAAAGTCATCTGCTACCTCTTTTTAATATATATTGAAGCCTAAAACTAATCTCTGAATAGTCTCTAGTAATTTTTGATTTGTTGCTAAGTTGCTACGTCTACTTTTACCATCTAATTTTGAATGTTTAAGTCATGTTGGTTTTCCTACTATCTCAGTTTTTTTTATCTAGAACATTTCAAATTTGAATAATAAAATGTTGTTTGATGTTAAAAAGGATATTTAAATTGTTGATGGACTTTATTTTATTTACAATTTTAGAACCTAATCCTTCTTAGGCTTTGGGTCATAATATATCGAGGATCTCATGTATAAATAGTAAAATCATAAATTGTAGCGGGTCAATGAAGTAATAACTAAATAAATCAAATAACTCAACTGAACAGAAAAAATGGGAGATGTGACTAGTGGGCAGTATAAGTGTATTTAGATGTAAAATTCATATAGAGCCATAAAAATCACCAACCATATTTTATTTAGTTTTTGAAGCTAAAATTAAAAATAAAATGAGTGATTTTTTGGGTTGTAACAAATGTTTTTAACTTTAATTTGTATTGACAACTATAAAAATTATCATTATTATTTATTTAGTTTTGAAGGTAAAGCTAAAAAAATAAGAAATAGTTGTAGGAACATCTTTTTCTAAAACATTATTTACTAAACTGTAAGAAAAATAGTTATTGTAGTAGTAGTTTTTCTTCTATTTCTCATTTAATTTTTACAGTTACATAAATATAACTAAATCACAAATTTACATATTAAATTCTGAAAATAATATTTCACAGTTACAATTCAACCAATCATTCACAAATAAATGGGCTGTCCAAACCTATTTTTCTAAACCATTATTTACTAAGTTGTAGAAAAAAATATTTGTTATAGGAATATCTTTCTTTTTTCTACCTTTTCTCATTTTAATATTTGTAGATATATTAGATACACATAAATAAATAAACTACATATTAGATTCTACATTAGTATTTCTATAGTTTTTTTGATAACTCAGTATCGACCACTAAGCGTGATCGACTAGCCATCAGGCTAAGTCTACGCCATTACAGGAATTTTTAAGCCCTCCACTTAGGCCCCTGGTTACGCTAATAGTCTGGAGCGCTGGGCGGCCGCATGTGAATACCCAGTGGCCCGAATAAATGTTTGCAGCCGACGGGGATCGAACCAGAGTATTGGGGCAAAGGCTCCCTCACTGGAGTATTTCTATAGTTATAGATTAACCATTCATTATATATATATACTGATGTGAATTTTCTGAGTCTCAGTATTTTATGAAAAATATATTATGATTTGTAGGCGCGGACAATCCAATGTTTTGGGTCAAACAAGCGATTAAAGATCATGATTTTTCGGATTATAACCTGATAAAAAAATATATAGATCGTGCAATGTATAACGAATCATAATTCAGATTAGAGATTTCTGTTCGGTTGGTCTGGTCTTGAAACCAGATCCACTTGTCCTCTAACTCCATGGGGCATTGATAGAACCACATTTGGTACATATAATCCCATGTTCCTCTTAATATACTAGAATATAGCCCCCGCGCAAGCCGGGCCGGATCCATTTTTTAAGCTTTACGTGTGTATACGATTTTGTTGTTCGTATCTTATCTAAAATCTTTGTTTTTTTTGTATTGCAATATTGGAGTTATCACTTCCATTGAGTTCACTTCCGTTTGTTATGTCTTCAATGAAGAGTAATTTTCATTAGAAAGCCAAATAAAAATTAGGAAGATTACGACATAAGTTATGTACATAAGATAGTTTGAAGATCAGGAAGTTTAATCCTAAAACTTTTCGTACTACTTTATGAAAATTTCTAATTTATATGTAGGATGAATTTTATTTGCTTGTTGACATGGAATAATAATGTAACGTCCGACCGCCCACGGTTAATGGGCTGCTCATATTCGCGATTCTCAACCCGTAGATCCCATCCATCTGACGATCGGTTCGTTAATTTTTCCAAAGTCTCCAAATCATTGTTTACTGACCCTATAATCACCACCGACATTCCTCGTGTTTTGGATTCATTCGCATGGTATCATGAATCACTTCCCAATAGTTCATTCATCATTTCACTATACCAACCTAAGCACGCTAACTCTGGAGTTCTAACGGATGTGTGCGGAAAAGGTAAGTCAACTTGGTGACATAAGTAACTAAATCAATTCTCTTAAGCCTTTTTTATATATATCACAGCTCGGAATGTTTCAATTCACCTCCTTCTCAAAGAATAAAACGTCTTCGTTGTGCCCCACGACAGGTCTCAAGTTGCCTCTCAGGTTAAATCGAGATGGCTAACCAGCTGTAATACCACTTGTAATGCCTCGACCGCCATGTCTCATTCAAAATAAGTAAAAAATCCGCCATCAATTTTAAAAAAAATCTCTTGTACCTGAGTTAGTTATGTCAATCAAATAAACACTGAAGTAAAGGTTCGACTCTTTTAGTTGCAACATACGATTTAAAAAAAAATATGTGGGACCCACTTAATGTGACATAGACACCCTTGGAAAAGACGAAACTGTAATATTATTATATAAAATTTGATTTCTAGTTTACAAAATCTATGTAGCTCAGTTGGTTATTTCAATCAAATAAAACTATTGAGGTAAAGAGTTCAAATCTCATAGTCAACAACCAATTTCTAAAAGCCCATTACGAAATAGACACGTGGCAGAAGAGAGAGAGTAAACTCTCCTATTATAATATAGATTTAGTGTGAACATTTTATTTTAATTATATGCATACAAATAGGGCACTTTCCCAATACTTTTAAATGTAAAGCACGAACTCTCTATTTCATACGGTGTATTTTAGTCCTTGCAAGAGTGGCATTTCTTGTCTCCTTTCATTTTTTTTCTCCGAGAAACCTCAAAATACTTGTGAAAAGCATAAGGAAGACAATCTTTACATATCATCTGTTTTCAAGGTATGTGCTATTTCTTTGATTCACTTTCTTTATTTTATCTATGATAATGAATTCTGAAAAAAAAATCTTATTTTAGGCCTTGATTTTATCCACGTTTGCAATCCTTTCCGTAAATGTATGTTTGATGATCGTAAAAACTAAATGTATCTTTAGTTTTAGGTAACATTATTTCTAAGATCAGGAGTAAGAATGGTCAGATAAAAATTGTGCACTATCATGTCTCCTCATTTAGATGTTTAATGTATCATAGTGATGTTTGGGTATACGATCATTCTATGTTTTATGGTTTCTGTTGATAGTCTTTTTGGTGCATTTGTTTCACAAGATTAGGGTGAACCATTCTCTTGATTTTATGATCCAAATCAAAACTAATTGACAGTTTCTGTACCCATTCGCCATTTCTGTATTGACTTTGATGATATGGTATCAAAATATGTTAACGTTTGACTGGTTATTTAATTTATATTACTGAATTCGGGTTTTATTTACTTAGAGCATGATTAAATTTAAAGGGTTTTATTTATTATTTATTTATTATGTTTGTTATTAAAAAAAATTAAAAAAAACCAATCGCGGACCGCCTCGTGTTCAGTGGACTTGAGAACAATGCAAGAAACAACAAAAACTCGACTCTTAATTAGGATGTTTTGCAACCGATTTTTAACAATTTGGTCCTCCTCCCCATTAAAAAATCCACTAAGTCCTCCGATAATCATGTCTTAGTATCTCCGAAGAAAATCAAAAACTAGTTATAGGAAAACTTTAACCTTGACTTGTAAATGGTTTAAAGGATGTTGACAAAAAAAATGTTATAAAGGATTCTTTAAAGGCTAAATGTTTTTAATTTTTTTTCAAGGTTAAAATGTAACCATTAAACTAAATTAAAAGAAAAATACTCCTTGAAAGTTACTTGTTTTATGTTTATAATTCTTTAATTTAAAATGAGAAATAGTTGTTTTGTACATGATAATTAATATTATTATAAATGTATAGTAAGGTTTTTAGTGAAGTCTAAAATAAAGAAACCCCAAAAACAATAAAAAATTCGTGATGTAGACTAACGTGCACTCCACAATGCACAATGTAATATAGGAGTGCGGCCCACGAGTGAAATATCTGATAAGTATATGTGATACGATCCGTTTTGCACTAATAATCAAATCATGTACTTATATATTTGGTGTTTGATATCTGATTTTTATTAATTAGATAGTCGATCTGATCCATGAAGTAAATAAATAAAAATTCAAAATAATAATATTTTACTAAAAAACTAAAACTATTCACAGTTCAGACTTAATAACTAAAATAATATTTTATAAATAAAAATATTGTAAAGCTTATATAAAATATAATATAAATGCATATATCAGATAAGATCAAATATTCATTTATAGAAATATTAGTATTAGTATTGATTTGCTTCATATAACTTTATTTGTTTTTTGATTTGGATCAAAGTCAAAACGAATAATAAATCAACTAAAATTTACAGATATTTTGCACAACTCTAATGTAGTATTCACATACAATTATTAGAAATCTTGACCTTTCAAGAAATAATGTTTATCCGTTGCATATTAGTCCTGTGAATTCATTACATAACTTTTTGCACAAACATTTGTATAGACCATGCCATTCATTTTTTGTTTCTTTTCGGGTCAAGTATTTCGGTTTTGATCTCTTCGGTTTTGTAAAAATGTCACTCATGAACCAAATTATATCCAGTTAAATCTGGTTCGAAACTCGGTTTATTTGATTTTAGATATATTGTTGTGTTATTAAGTGAACCAAAATCCTTTTATAATCGCGAAACTCGTTTTATATCTCGGTTTATTCGTTAAAAAGGAAAAAAATCTAATTAGTAAAATTTTCCTTAATTCAGTTTATTCATTTATTCAGTTTATTCATTTATTCGGTTTATTCGTATTTGGCCTATTGGTTTATGTATACTCAACCTAACTTAACCAAAAAGCAATTAAAATTTTAAATCGATCGGTTTATAGCCAAACCAACGTAAAACTAAAAAGTTTGGTTGGTTCAGTTCATACTGAATGACCAATACTACTTGATATACACTCATTTGTAATGTGCTAATATTTAGGTAATCATTTGCTTACTGATAAAGATAGAAAAGAATGTGTTTGATTTTTGTTTACATGAACATTCATTAAAGTTCACGAAATATGTTCTAAAATCAATCCAGACCGGCAACTTAAGTTGTAAATTTGATCTGATATTTTTCTAAACTGTTTATTTTTTGGAAAATTAGGTTTGTCTTTCAAAAAATTGGTTTAGGCGCTCGCCTAATCAATAGTTCCCGATAAATTGTATATTACCGTTAATGATTTTTGAACATTGCCAAATATTAATTGGGTTTTATAAAAATAATATATTTCCATAAGATATTACCATCCAAATCTTCTAAATAGATAAAATTTGGTTTATTTATTCATATAGAAAAATAAGAACCACTAAATTGTGATGATGATTAATAAGTGCTTTAGAAATGAGCTGAATATTTCTTCGGCCAATATTTTTTTCTAAAACGTAAATCTTTTCAAACATGTTTAGAAATATTTTTAAAAGCTACAAAACTACTTATTTTATTTTCTAATTTTGATTAAATCATCCGGACATTTATGTTTTTGACATAGAAAAATTTAACAAGTATATAATTAAATGTTCTTAATCCTATAACCAAACATTCTATCAGAAAATTTTATACATCAATAACAAAAATCTACAACATTAATATAAACAAATTAATAATAAATTATATAAACATACAGCTAATTCAGTCAAACCTAGTAATAGTATGATTGCTGGGATAAAAAAGAAACATCAAAAGGATATATGTAATTTTGGTCAATTTCTGGTAACTCAATTGTCGAATGGATACTCCAAACAGTTGTGTATCATTGAAAACAACAAACCGTGTGCTTTCTGCCTCTTAGCTGCAATATATGTAAACTCGCTGCATCATATAGACTCCGTTGCTTGTTAACTTGCGCTTGTTATCTTACTCCCCGCACGTAATTTAATAATGATTGATCGTGCGTATACTATATAGTTCTGACCTAAACTGGATTATTGATTTGTTTTGTTATACATCTGTTTATATATCATATTCCTAAATAAATATTAAAATAAGACATGATCAGTTGAAACGATTTTGTCACATTGCATGGAAAACTGACTTGGCTGGTTGACTGATTCATCGCTAGTCACGTATTTGATTAATTGCTAATCACTGCCGCAAATAACACAATGATTAGTAAAAATAAAATCCACAGTTAAATAAATCAATGTGGGGCCTACGCATGAGCAACGCACGCGTACGATCTATTTTTCCTGTAGCACGCGTCTCTCGCCAGCTAAATATTTCCTATAACTTATTACTAAAGAAACGCTTCTCTGTATATTACAACACTCTCTTGCGTTTTTGCACGCGTTCATCGACTTCTTCTCTCTTCTTCCATTGTTCTCTCTCAGTTACTTTCGTAGATCTCAATGGCAAGGCCTGAACGCAGGTCCATCCCGAGCAAGGAATCACCACCGCGGCACCGAGCGGCCATATTATCTCCGGCAACTCAGCTGCGGGGAGCTTTCAAGAAAGCAGCTCCACCGACCATCGACTTGCAGGACGTCATCCGATAGTCCCCAAGGATCAGATCTACCGCGTCCCTCCGCGGAGAGTACAGCGCACTCGTATTACAGCGGTGGCCTCTCCCAGAAATAGAAAGTCCAATCGCAGTGGCTGCAGGTGCTGTTTCTGCTCCTTCCTCGCCGCGATCCTCATCATCGCCGTCCTCGCCGGAATCTCCCTCGCCGTTCTCTACCTCGTCTTCCGCCCCAAGCTCCCAAATACTCCGTCGAAGGCTTCTCCGTCTCAGGCATCAACTTAACGTCTCCGTCTCGATTTCTCCCAAGTTCGACGTCACCGTTAGGTCGCGTAACGGTAACGGAAAGATCGGGATCTATTACGAGAAGGGAAGCACGGTGGATTTTTTTATAAAGACGTCGATCTCTGTAACGGCGCTTTCCGGTTGTTTTATCAGCCTGCGAAGAATGTGACGTGGTTAAGACGGCGTTGACTGGGTCGAGGATTCAGTTAACTAGCGGCGTGAGGAAGGAGATGCGTTATGAGCTGAGTAAGAAAACGATGCCGTTTAAGGTGAGGATTAAAGCGCCTGTTAAGATTAAGGTTGGTTCGGTTAAGACGTGGACGATAACCGTTAAAGTTAACTGCGATGTACGTGGAATAAATTGACGCCCGTACGAGATTTGTGTCGAGAAGTTGCAAGGCACCATGACAGTGTACTTTAAGATGATTTTCAAAACATGAATGTATGACACAGAAAAAGAGGACAGAGGCTGTGTGGGAGGAATAAATATAGGGATATTAGCGTGAATGATTTTGGGTGATAGGATGATGTATAAAGCTTTTTGAGTGTGTGTGTGAATATAAATAGATACATGTAGTGAATTTGTGATTTGCAAATGAGGAAAGTACCAAGTGTGAAGACTATTCTTATGGCAATGCTCGTCAGGTATATGATATGATATGCATGAAATATAGTTCGAATAAATATAAATAACTTAGATTTATATTAATTAGTGTACCATTATATATGAATTTTTGAACATAGTTAAAATAAGTGTGTTTTTCTTAAGAAACCACAAATTTTGTTTTAGTTGCCAAAACTCTGAGAATTATGTTGTGCTACTACCGTTAAAATAAAGGCGTGACCCTTTGTAGAGATATACATAGTAGTAAAGAAATGAATGAAGAATGATGATAGCTATGTGATATTGAAATTGTGACCATAGTTCGTACGTGAAGTGGCGACGTACTCATCCTTGCCGCGCGCGTGATATTAATACAAGTATATATGTATGTGATACGATGAATACTAGTTTGTCAACACATATAGTACAGAGATATTAATACGATAAAATAAGCACTGTTTTAGGATGAGTACCAAAGAGGAAGAAAATAGATGAAAAAAATAAGGATACAAGCAAAATGAGAGAGAGACGCATAAAAGGAGAGACTGAAAGGAAGAGGCAAAGCAAAACGAAAAATTAAAAACGCCATGGCCGGAGAGAAGAATATAGAAGAGGTGATGAGGAGAGCGGACGGCGGAGAGAGAAAGGGAGGTATGAGGAGGAAGTTGGAGGAGAGAGGAAGTAGAGAAGTGTGACGCAGAGTAAAAAAGAGAGAAAGGAAGAAAACTCTACAAACTTCATATCATATTTATATACTATACCCTTGATTAAAGTAGATGTTTTTGTGTAACTGATTTTAGTGCTTAACACCGTCTTGGCCACCTTTGATAGTTTTTAAAGAGAGAAAATACAACGTATTATGTATATGTGTTGTTGTATTGTTGTTGTATTGAACAATAGAAATATAAATCAGATGTCTCATAAAATATACAGCTCTACACAAAAATGTTGTTACCTGTAACGTCACCATATTTGCTAAAGTATCTATAGATCGGATTAATATAGAATTAGAATTAAATACATATGATACATGTAGCAACACAAGGATAGAATCTATGAGAGCGAAGAAGAGATATGCATTACCAGAGAAGCATGTTGAGTTGTTGAAGAGCGGCGAGAGGAGAGGTGATGCGGAAGGAGAGAGAAGAGGACGGCAGGGGAGGGATAAGGGGAGAGAGAGAGATGTATAGATAACAAATTTGTATTCTATGTTTCCTAGAATAGATAGAGGCAAAATCTTATAATAACCAGTATGTTCATCAATTATCAAGTTATATTAGTTTGTACAAAATCAAAAGCATTTGTAAATTCAAAAGAAAAAATCTATGTTTAGATAGATATTAAGAATTCTGGACATATACTTTTTTAAGACTTGATAGAGTACTTAAAGAATAGAGATGAAAGCTGAGAAAGCGAGAATAAAGCACACAGATAATAAGTAAATATCATACAACCTAAAGAATGTAAGTGTATATATTGTTGTTTTTTGTGTTAGGGGTATCGTCGCCAATTAATCTGAAAAAATAGAATGTTTTTACGCATAATCGAAAAATCGAATTTTTTTCGAATATAGAAAATTATATTAGATATATTTATGTGAAATATTATAATTAGTGTCGGATTTTAAAATATAAATCCATACCATTAGTCTTGTAAGAGACTATTATAGTAGTATAAGACATGTTATATAAATATGAAAACTGTACAACACTTAAAAATAGATTGAGAAAATACTGATTATTAAGAAAACGAAGATCACATTCAGATGTAATACTCTAAAATGTATATCATGATGCTGCCATTTAGATGTGATTCATCAAGTGAAATAAAGAAACACAGCATAGCCAATGTAGATATCCAAGAATATCAAAATATGCATTACATCTAAATGTGAAGAATCTAAAGTATCATTCATATCTCAGAAAATAACCATAGATGATATTAATTGTCATATTCGAAATGAATATAGATAAATAGTTTATATTGATTATTATCATATAGATATATTTTAAATAGAAACTAGATATTTTCTCAAAATAAAATATTTGACAAGAAAGATCATTTTTGTCACAAAGTTTTAGAGATTGACTCCTGTTAAACCGTAAAATCAAGTTTCTATCAAAGCCACAAATCATGTTTTCAACGCTATAAAAGACGACATTACTTCAGCACCTTTTTCACCTTCACAAATCCCCAAATAAAAGATTTCCTCCACAAAACGACAAAATCAAGAAAAGTTTCTGCGCAGTTTAAAATCATGCTGTCCACCATGCATTAAAAGTAAAATGCCAATTTCTATACTAAAATGCGCTAATTATGACGCAAGTCTTTTCTCTCCAAACGCACGCGAAAAGGACGCAAGGGATTATTTTCACCAAATCCCCGACATAACTCATGTTTTGGCCCGCAGATAGAATCGTAAAATAACATTATTTTGGTCAACGATTCACAGTAATACGTTCCAAACAAAAACAACGCACAAACCTTAGATCTTTCCACACTAAGACCCAACAAAGGATCGCATGTTTTCACCGCCAAATATGTGTGAAACCACATTATAGCTAAGACCAAGAAACATATTTCGCCAAAACCGAAATTGCTGTATCCATCAAAACCACAGAGTTATGTCCTACAAAAACCACAAATCGCAAATGTTCCCACCAAACGACTAAAATGAGAAGTAATTTATAGATATATTTTATGTTTTATATCTATAACTGATTTCAGCATTAAAAAGATAAGAGAACCACTCTTTTAGTCTTTTTAATATTAGCATTCAAATGCTATTATAAATTAAAAAAGAACAACTTGACTATTTTAATATGTTGCATATGGATGTAAATATTAACTATAAAAACAAACAATATTTGGATATTTCATCAAATGCAAAAAAGAACATGGTTTTAATGTTCTTTGAAAACTTCTATTATTTATACGTTTAATGTTTGAGAGAATGAAAAGCAATGCTTAGCTATTTTGTGAAAGGAATAACAGGGTTTTATAATTGATCAGGGAAACTCCCATGTGATTAAGTTGATCAAAGTTCAAAGGCTTACATTTCAAAGAGAAGAGAAGAGCTAAAAGAAAGGGTCATGAAGAAGTTATTACTTTCAACATTCATTTCACGGAAGCGTGTGGTCAAGAAGAACATCCCACTTATGCCAGTTATCTGAGGAATAAGCCAGTATTCAACTACTACGACGTGTTCTTGGCTTCTTGGATTTCCTTCTTTTTCATACGCTATGTTTAGACATAACTTGGGCTCCAGTTAATCATTTAACTGGATCTGGATGTGTGGGTTTATATGCTTAAGATCAATACTTTATTTATGATATATCTATTTGTAAGAAACAGTAATTTTACAACGATAACATTGTAATCATAAGAAACAATAATTTCAAAGTTGTATATATATATATCTTTAAAGATTAAAAAATATACGATACAATAAAATTTATTCTCGCAAGCAAACTTATGACTTATAAGAATTAACAAAGGTATACGTCTGTAACACAAACAATACTCATCTTTCTCATTCAATATTATCCAAATCAACTTAGACTAATAATTTAACAACTAAGACCAAGCTAAAAATTTCTGATAAAATAAATCAACAGAGCCTCCAACAAAAATATACCAAAAATAATTACAATTAAAATTAAAAGACCAAGTAAAATCTGCTACTCATAAGCAAATCACATAAGACATACCATATAAGTATTATTTCATGGTAAAATGGCTAGAATTTGCACTTAGATTGCTACTATCTCAGTATCAATGTAGTGTCGTTATAGAGTAAATTTTTTGTTTCAAAATAAATGTGTTTAATAATTTCAATGTAATTTTTTTGAATTTTATGTACTTTTTTCATTGATTAAAAATATGATTAAAAATTTTATTTCGAAATTACGTAAAATTAAATGTTATGTAAATATGTATACAAAAACCTAAACCGATAACTAAAATAAAACGAATGAAATATAATTTAGTATTGATAAGAAAAAAATACACCTTCTATCACTAATAATGAGTTTTGTTATATAAAAAGACTTTGAAACCAACTTATACTTATTATTTGCAAGTATTTTTTGCAACGGAGCTCTCACGTAAAAGTAGAGCAGTTTAATATCGTTATATGCCCTTTAATGAATACGAATATATAAATTATTTTAAAAATCAAAACGAATTTAAATTTTTTATGAATAAAATGATAAAAATTAATAAATAATAATAATTATCAATTTAAAAGTTATATAAATAAAAAGATATATACTGATATATCTATGCGTGTTATCCAAAAAATTGTTAATAAAATATCAAATAACAACCAAAAACACATATATAAATATTAATCAAGTAAAATATAATTTATATTAATGAGTGAATTCTAAGATTGATTTATTAATTCTAAATATATAAATTAATAAAAACGAATTTTAAATTATTTTATTAGATAAATGATTAAAATTAATAAAAATTCGAAATATTCAAAAATTTAAAAAATATTTAAAATAAAAAGATAATTCTGATATATATATATATATTTGTTGTTTAAAAAAAGTCTTTTAATAAAATTTAAAATTTAAAAAAACTGAAAACACATCAACTAAATATTAATCAAGTAATTTTTTTTATGAATAAAATGAATTTTAAATTAATTTATTAATAATGAATATATTATATGTAAGAATTTCACATAAAAATTATAGAATATAACATAATATTCCTATCTTTATAGTTTTTAAATTAGTAATGTATAATTAATATGTATTATATAAAATGTTTATGCCCCGCATGTGCGGCAACCCACCTGTTAAAATTTAAAACAAATAAAACCTTGAAAACCAAGTAAATCAAAAACATTCCATAACTAGTATTCGTACACAAATTTTTTTATTGTTGAGTACAAATTTGGCATGAAGAAAATAGTTTAGATTGATGGTGACAAAGAGTTATAGCTATTGGGAAAGTCTCATTAGTTTATATTTCAAGACCTGACATCTCTCTGTAGCCTTTCTCCCTTGCCTACAAGCTCCTATAATCAATAACGTTACCTCTCCTCTGGAGCATCTAGGTCTTGGTAGCTGCATCATTTTTTCATTACATTAGTTCTTAAGGCACTTACTCTCTTGTTCACAGATAACTGACTCTAGGTTGAAAGCAGTGATCATAGCGTAGACTGAACCACAATTACCTTCGTAGCCGTCTGGGATCCTGTCTAAAGGCCGGAGACATAAGAAAGGGGCTGGTCCACCTCTACCACACCTTCTAAAGGAGGGTTTGGTCCGCTTGGTCCTGAACATCTGCATCGCAAACTCAGGTGGTGCTGGTACAATTGGTCCTAATGGCCTGTACACATCATCATTCAGACAACATTACAGATCACTAGAGTTATAATCTTTTCATTTTACCATTATACTAAGATCATGTGTGAGAGAGTAGTCATTGCTAAACCTACCCGGCACCGGGAACAGGCATCACAACTGGTGGTGCGTTCATATCAGCAGAGTAGGGAGGAACATGACACGCCTTGTCCACCAATGCATCGTAACCACCTTCCTCGGATTTGGACCATTACCATCACCTCTCTGCTGATCCTCTGACCGATCAATTCTGTCTCGCTCTCTGCGTCCACCTCGATCATCCCTCAATCTGTTCTCCATGCTTGGTTTACGTCTCATCATCGGTCTATCTCTCTGCCAAAAGTATATTTCACCCACGTAAATAAAACTCAAAACAAGGATAAACAAGTGAAAATCTAAAGTTATAACTACTCAACATTCGATCAACTGATGAAAAAAAATCATTTACCGGCCAGGTTGCTGCGTGGCTGGTTGTCCTCCTGGAGCATTAGGATCACTGAATGGCAGACAAAAAAAACATGACAAACACGATAAGAAATGACAGAAGAGGATCCACTGGAAACGGCTTACGTCTTCATATAGTTCTGAAAATACAGTTCCTCCGCACTTTTGACAGTCAGATCCACTATAAGCTCAGTGTGTTTCAGCTGAGATGCTTGTGCACAAATCGGCCAGCATGAAACAGTTTCGTGCACCCTTTAGCTCCCACAAACCATATTTCACCATACTTCTCATCCCTAATCTTTCGGACATGTGGATCTAAAGCTTCATTAGCAGCAGCATCTAGCCTCTCTTTGCAGCCATCACTTCCAGGGATCTTGACCTTTCAACCTCTGTTGCCAATGAGAGTCAAATTTATCTTCACCCTCATCTCCTTTTGCATCAGAACCTTTTCCTTCCGCTCTCACATGCCGCAGACCCTTAGCTTCGCTTGTTTCAACTTTCCCGTAATAGTCCACACCATGAACACGCCAGAGATACGTGATAAGCGTGTCAAGCAATTCAGCACCTTCAAGGCCTTTCACAGATGTCAACCTCTTATGATTATAACTGGACCTGTCGAACCACTTTGCAACGTATCTTACCCGACCTTTCAGTTTCTGAACCTGATAAAACATTCTCCACAATTCCTTTCTCAGAGTCCAGCTTACGAACAAGGCTTGTGCTTGTTCAATGTCAGTTAGGATTCTCTTGGATCAGAAGTGAAGCTGGGTGCTTTTGGTGCCGCTAGAAGTCCCCCTTAACAGGTCTTTTACCACCACCACCTGCTTCATCCTCAGAGTTTGGCTCACTTGTTTTAATTTAATGCTGTAACTGCAGGACCTCTGGAAGACATCGAAGGAATAATGTGGGCGTTAGAGATGGAAGAATGATCATGATCATAATCATAATGCGGAGGAGGGCCAAGATATGATCTTACAAATCGAGATTCCCGCTCTGCAAGTCAAGTAAGAAGTCTTCGCCACCTTCCGTGCATTCATTCCTCCTGAAAATTTACAGGAATAGATAAAGAAAAAAAGATAGCAAGTGTACAGTATATTACACAAAACAGACTAGCACCGAATTTAACTGCTGCAATTTTCAAAGGAATTGAACTCACTTTTCTATGACAGTTAGCAAGTTGGTTGGATGATACTTATCCTTTAACCTGGAACGCAACATATATAAGCATGTCATAAAAGCAGAATTTCCCAAAAAGAAGTAAACGATGGGAAACAGGTAGTGGAAATCACCATTCTTCCTCTTTGTGAGTGTTAAAATAGACACGTTTCTGTGTTGTGATATACTCTGACTTGTATTCTTGATATCTGCAACAGGAAAAAAAGACATTACCCCTGCAACTTTAAGTCCAAAGACAATGTTCCATTATAACCATACCTGCGTTCAGCTTCTGATGGCAATATATATCATCTTCCAACTCCTGGATAAACTGTTTGTATGACATCAATCCGTCCCTGATTAAAGAAATACAATAGTGTTTATTGCTATATATACAAACATCACTTCTTGTTTGCCTTTATCTTGAAAAGTGAAAGAGAAAAAAGATGGCTTTATCTGGAACTCAAACAGCTATGCTGAGGTATAGAAGATAGACTTCAACTTCTATATTTGAAAAATAAAGGATAAATCATGTGTCTCAACATTCACTCTAACATACAGTTCTTTGAGCAAAGAACACTTTACAAGGGATGTATCTCCCCTCCACTGAGCATCATAAAACAGTTCATACTTCCTAGTTTGCACATTTACTACAACAAAAAGAACATTAGATGACGGAACTCTGACCTTTGAGTATTCCTCTGTTAGATGCATCACCATAACCTCCACGACCTCCCTCCCAGTCTACCAGAGAAATACATATATTGATATCTCTCTTATAAGAAAGAAGCTACAAGTATGTAAGTATGCTAGTTAGTCAATCATTTCTCAAAACCGATGTCTCACTTGATAGCGCCCCATATAGCGACCAGGAGGTCTTTCATCACCGTAACCATGCCTTCCACCCATTTCACGGTCATTATCATATCCAAATCTATCATTCCAAACAAAAATAAAGTATGAGAAACGCTATTTGACGAAATATCTTAAGATAAGATTTGCGTTTCCAGCATCGGAGATTAAGATAACTTCTATCGGGAGGTCCATAGCCACCACGTCGACCATCATAACCATTATCATCTCTCGATAGCGCTTAGGAGGAGGAGGCGAGCGGCGCATGGGAGGAGAGTGCCGCCTGTCTCTGTACGGAGGCGGCGGGTCCCGCTAGGCCGCCTCTTGTAATCTCTGCGGGGCGGTGGAGGGGGAGCGGTCACGGCGATTTGGCGGACGTTCTAGGTCTCTGTCGTCGCGCCTCTCTCGAGAATCTCTCTCGCGGCCGTGAGGAGGCTGCTGCTCTTGCTGCT